>JALJEE010000109.1:0-25626 GCA_023231475.1 Seison nebaliae | reverse complement strand
ATTGTACTAGAATACGAAGAGTCCTATTTCTTTCTATACATAAAATGTTATTTACGGAGAGAGAAAAAAAAGGGGAAATACGTTCCGTTTTATCAATTTTTGGGAGAAAAGAGAAAGGTCGGAAATACGTTCCTAGAACCCTCTTATATGTATAAACGGAAATATACAAGATGAAGAGAGATGATCCAACGACTCTCAATGAACTTACATTGAATTTTTTCTTTTATTCTTCTACCTTCTTCATGTACAAGAACGAGTTTAGTTTAAATTAATTTGTAAATCTCTTCCATTCAACTCTCACACTATTTTCCGAATTCGACAAGATTGAACAAGATTCTTCAAGAAATGAATGAATGAATGACAATGCAAATCTACCTAGTTATTACAACTCAATTCTGATTCTGAATCAACTCTGAAAACTTCGAATTAACGATACACGATGATTCCGCCATCCGATTATTTATTTCATTCTTTTTTATTGATTTATAAACGACGATTTCGCCATTCTATTCTTAAATTTTTGAACAAAAACTTTCATTTCGGTATGATATTTTCGATTTGAGTCATATTTCCATTTTTCATTCAGTCATGCTTGTTTTATGTTTGTTTTTTTCCTTATACTAGGCGAAATTTAGTTAAATTGGATAAATTGAAAATAAATTAGGTAACCAATTGGTATTTAAATAATGATTGAAACAAATTTTTAACATAATTTAATAATTAATCATACAATCTTCTTGTGCGTCCTTTTCTCGGATCTGTGCACTAAACCTATTTAAATCCTATTTACGTACATCTCGTCTTCTTGCTGAAAGAGGGATTATTATAAACGAATTGAAATGCTGGCTGCTCTCAACCGGTAATCGTTCGTTCTATAACATTCCTCTTGCTACTTCTACTATCTTCCTTGACTCACTGATCGATATGCGGTCTTTTTCCTCATCCGCTCTCGATCGTATCCGAAACAAATTCTGTAGGGCTTTTTTCTCCTTCTCTCCTAAATCCAAATTCGTCCCGTTAAAGATCCGTCTTTCACTTTTCAGGAGCCTAGTGCTACCGTTGTATTCTATGGAAACTATCTTTCTATGCTCTCATCGGTCTTTTCTGTCCTGGAACCGAGCTTATAATCGGATCATTAGGAGAATGATCCGCTGTTTTCATAGATGTAATCGCTCACTTCTTTTCGCAACTGTGAATATCCTACCACTTCCAATTCTTCTATGTCGTCGTATTTTTTCACATCGTGATAAATGTAACAATTCCGACTCACTCTCTAGTCATCCTTCCGACATCCATCCTGTCAGATACTACGGGTTATCTCCAAACATTTCTCTAACCGATTTTAAAAATTTCATCTCAACATACGATTCCACCTCAACTCTACCTGTTAACCGCGATTCCCTCGATCAATTACGCCTTTTTATTGATACAGAGGATGACAGTAATTTTTTTTTCTTTTTTCAAGTTTATCCCGACGGGAATCTTAACCAATAAATAAATAAACCACGCGAAAATCCCTAGTTCAGTATCTTCAGATTTGAATAAAACAAATAACGATTTAAAATAATTTATAGTTAAACCGGAAATACAAAAAACTCACTTTTCAAAAAAACTTAATAGTGACAAATTCAACGTGTATTAGCACGTACGTAGTGTACATTAGCACAAAGACGTTCACAGAATTCCTGGAATTCCTCCTGATGAATTCCTGATGTAAATTTTGCGATATTTATAATAATTCAATATAAACAATTCGGGATCCATATAACGGATGACAATGTTAGTCAGTGTATTAATACTATTAATCAGCTAATTTAAAAACAGAGTAATAAAGTAGTAATAAATTAAAATAAAAACCTTTTTCCACTTTGATGATGTTGTTGAATATAATTTAGTTTCTAATCTCTTATTCAAACATAGAAAAAAACTATAGAGGATAACTATATATGTATATGCATATCTCATAATAATTATTGTTTAATGTTTCAACTTAAAGGATGTCCAGTGGTAATTTAATTTTAGAAAATTAATTTGTAATTTCTACATGTTTATAGAGACGTGACAATTCGGAGACCATAGACTTTATGGTCTCATATACTATATGGCATAGATTATATATATATAGATAGTGTGTTTTAGGTATTAGGTTTTAGGTATTAGGGAGTCTCCGAATTGTCTGTAGTTCGTTTATAGGATAATATTTTTATGGATATTATCTATAAATTGAGAAAAAATAATTTTTAAATTATTGGGAACCCTTATGTGAATTCACGATATACACATGTATCAATATGAGAGTACAGTTGAGATTTGTATTCAACCGAAGTATCAAACAGCTAAAAAGGGAATGTTTGAAGCGTCAGTCGTTATCGTTCGTATTCCATATCATAATAAAAATTTCTTTTAAAAAATTGTTTTTTGAAGGAGGATCGAAAATAAATGTTGGGATGTTTGCGTCATTAATTATTCTCGTGAATGAATGACAATAATCAGTAAATGAATCATCGAATGGTTCATCAAATTACAAAATTAGTTATGGAATGATTATCGGATTCTTTCTTTAGGCCACACTACGTCAAACAAATGTAAACAAATTATTTTTGGATGGATAATTTATGTACGACTCTTTTACGCTGACGCCTGATAACATGCTGAGGGAGTCGCGGAGCGGTATTCACTCAGTGTTTTGATTCACTCTCTTATTTGTTTTCGGAGAGGAATTCACCCAAAATTTCGGAGAAGAATTCACCCTGATTTTTCGATTTCGGAGGGGAAATCACTCTAAAGTCAAATATTAACTCCATTTCGGAGAGGAAATCACTCTAAAATCGCTCGACACCATCAGAAGTTTCTACTTCAATAGGAGGAGGTAAAAAATTCATGATACACTGATATTTGTGATACATAGGTACTTAATGCTAATCATGAACATTTATTTATAGAAGATTTACAAAGATTTGCCACTTTTTTTATCTTTCAAAATTAATTGATTTAATTCCACATTTATCATGGTAGGTTTAAGGTTTTCATTTAATTTATAGATTAATTGATCATAACATTGTTCAATTAATGATTTTAATTGTTTGATCTCATCACTTGGTTAATCGATTAAAGGATTCTTTAGTCAATATTCTGTTACTTTACGTCAGAAGACGGTATTGGTATATTAAAGCTATCATTCTATTAAAATACTTACTAATTGATTGACAATGTCAAGCGCTCATTTGAGCATTGATGTGACTCGCTAAAATCGAAATAACTACGAAAAGAAATATATGAAGTTAAAAGGTGAATTCCTCTCTGAAAAACAGAAATAAGGTGAATTCTTCTTAGAAAATTTCAAATTAGAATGAATTCCTCTCCGAAAAACTAAAAATAGAGTGAATTGCATTCCCAAAAATATTTTACAAGGCGAATAGGCGAGTGAATTCCTCTCCGATATTTGAATGAATACAGCTCCGAAAATGAAAAACGGGGTAAATTCCTCCATAAAGTGAATACCGCTCCGGGAATCATGATGAGGTGGCGTCATAAAGCGAAATTGAAAATGTTTCACATTTCTTAGCGGACACGAATAAAACGATCTACTTAACTAGAATTAGGGAATTTCTTTCATTGATCAGGTGAAGTGTGCGAATGTATTGTAGTCGAATACCAGAAGTTAATTACAAAAGTGTTTTCAGAAGTATTGATTGAAATAGAAGGAAAATAATGTACGATAATCATCTACGTTAAATGAAGAGGTAATATGGAAGAACGTAGGTGTTGCGAGATCGATGAATCAGTTTCCAAGGTTTTCCTTCTAAACATTACTGATATGCAAATCATCTATTTTCATTTCATATATATTTGATAAGGAAAGAAGACGAGTCCACTAAGTATTTCCTGACAATTTATTTAGTTCAGTAAAAATGTTTGAAGTTTTTTCTAAAATTTTCATCTTAACCACTTGTGTGTTGATGGTGGCGTCGTCTCCTTTTATTAGACGGGATGATTGGGATGATGATGAATTGGAAACATATCCTTTCTACAACAACCTCTATCCGCATCCACAACGAATAATGAGAAGTTAGTTACATTTTCTTCCTCATCCGTCTATTTTCATTCGTTGCTAGAAAGAGGTTACCATTCTTGTGTGAACCGATGTACTAAATTTGGTGGAAATTATATCAATTGCGCTATACAGTGTGGTCTACAGTTAAGTGAAGTGGCATGGAATGGTTGATTATCTCAATCGAATGATGAAGAAAATTTCGATAAACATTTTTTTTATTTCTTCTTTTTCTTAATTTGCTTCATCATTCTTAAAGCAGAATCAATATTTTAAAATTTGTTTTCATAATAAATTCTCCATTATCATCTCTATTCATGTTTCTATTACGTCACGAGAATTTTTTATGACAAAAATAAAAATAGAAGGGAGAGTTTCTAATTCAATTACCTTTTAATTGACATCAACCGCTATTTATTCAGAAGATTGATAGTGTGACATTTAAGTTTCGTTCTCATATTATCATTTCTTATACTTATCATGATAGAGATTGTAGATGGTGTCTATTTGGCGAATATTCTTGAAATGACGGATTCAAGAAGTTTACGAAGGAAACATATCGGTGGTATTATATCGATTTGTGAAGATTTTATGTTAGGTTTCGTCAAGCTGCAATGTCTTCGATTATCGATGAAACATCTGGTCATCTATGAGAGTGACACTTCATTCAATTCTCTATATCCGTATTTTGATGAGACATATGAATTTATTGAAAGTGTTCGAAAAAAACATCAAGGTGTTATCATTCACTGTTTTGCTGGATTGTCGAGAAGCGCAACAATAATAACAGCATATCTAATTCGAAAGTACAACTACTCATTCGAACGAGCAATGAACTTGATGAATTCGAAGAAAACGTTAAGACACAACGCATCTTTTCTTAAAGATTTAAAGAAATATGCATATCTTCAAAACTTCGAAGATGATATAGCGAGAAAAATTTATGAAGAATTCTCTTGAAAACGATTCTTCAGTTTACAAATTATTTTCTTTTTTTGCCTCTTAACATATTCCACAAATAATCAATTCTTTACGAACATTTCACTTTCACCATTGATTCTCTTCAACGATCTTAAACAAAGATTTCATATCTCGATGTCTCTCAATTTCCCGTTCCAACAATATCGATATGATATCTTCAGATAACAAATCTCTCAAAAAACCAATGAGGTCTGTAATCTTATAAACGTCTTTGACGGCCACGTACCACCAATTTTCACCGTTCAACGACCTAATTATTGGAGCGATTGCAAAACGGGCTCGTTCTTTGCGTGACGTTTTCAATCGGATTGTATCGAGGAGAGAATATGCATATATTTCCACTGCCTCTTCAAATTTGACTATATCTTTTTCATATCGTCTGACTGTCGGATTGATATCGTTTTCGGCAAACATCAAATTTTGTGAAAGTTCTTTCATAAAAGGTTGGAGGAATTCTCTATCCGACTCATTCAGCCTCTTCATTTGTAATGGAAAAATTCGACGGGTCATGCCGTAACTAATTTTGATTGCAGAGATTGTATATGCAGTTTCCGGCCCTCGTATATTATCCACATCGAACAAATGAATTATTTTTCCTGGTTCTAATAAATTCAAATTTATTTCAGGTCTGAGTGGTCGTGTAATACCCTGGAAGTACTTCAAATTGTCTATATTATAATAAAGATCATAAATATTTTTCAATGTCGGTCGTTCACATACATAATGGTTCCTCCTATAAATCATCTGACATCGATTCTCAATAAAGACATGAATCGGATATTTCTTTGTCATGTGCGTCTCTGGATAAATACAACCTTTCTGAGTCCGAAGCGGAAATATTACAGTGATATCGGCAACAAAAGTGTTAGCTTTTGTTGCCATGATTTTCTTAACGACCGTTCCACGAACATATTGCGAATTTGTTAATCGGTTTCTGTTCGTTATTGCTTGTCCGTAATCTTCAATGGAATTTCCTAATAATTTATATTTTTCTGGAAACAGATTGCCCATGATAAACTGCTCTACTGTCCCTACTTGTAAGCCATTGAATATATTTTTGGGTAATAAGTTACCCGTTTGACTTTCATATCTAGTTGTCAATCCTGAAAGTAGATGTCCCTGCTCCTCATAAATACAATATGGATTACGGTTAGGTGTATATGGAGCTTCAGCAGATTTCATCTGAGGAAATTTGTTATGTTGGAGAGCGTATAAACAATGAGATTCGCTTACTGTACTAATAAGAAATTTAAGATAGTTGTCGACTATTCTCGTCAAGTTTGATACGTCATGATCCCTATGTTCTCTCGGTATCATTTGATAACGGATCAGAAATCGTTCAGCTAAGTAAGATCGTTCAACTTTTCGATATTTATTTGCCTCATACCAATCTTTACGTTCAATAATTTGTTCTTCTTCAAGTAAGAATTTGGTGAGAGGAGGATTGAATTTGAAAAAATACCAAAGCTTCATCAAAAAGATTGGGGACGATTGTAACATACAGAACGCGGAAGCAAATTCATTATGCTCCAAACTACTCATACTCCACATCGGACGGTCATGAATAGGTACGCTGTTTTCGAATAATCTCCTTCCAGTGATGAAAGATAATTCGACATTATGTTGTTTCTCAAGATTTCGGTCTGTCGTATGTAAGTTCAAACGGTTCATAAGAAATAGAAGGGGTGAAACTTAAAATGAGAAATGAAAAAATAGAAGTTGAATATCGATTGGCCAATGTAACTTTTTCTTATACACGTACGAGAACATTAAAACTGTCGTATTTTCGCTGTTCGTTTTTCTTCTGGACTTTAAGACATTATCAATATAAATCTCAAATCTTATCAATTTGGATAAGTGCTTAAAATATATTAATTAAAAAGTTCATTTGATAGACGAGAAAGTTAATGGACTTTTTTGTACCTCATATAGAAAGTGACGGTGGATGAATAATAACTTCCATATATAACGGTTAATAAAATTTCTTTAATTTACTCATAACTATGATAGAAATATAAAATTCATAAGGTGCATTTATCCGTAAAAGTTACATTTCCTCAATATAAAGTTTCTTCAATAAATGGATTCGTTAAAAATCGATGGAAAACTTTTCTTCGTAACTTTTTTTTTATTTACATAAATCAAATATTTCAAAGAAGTATTTTAAGAGAATGTTTGGAAAAGTCACGACTTCTTTTCTTATCTTAACCTTCGCACTCTCAGTTTACGTGAGTTCACAAGCGATTAGCGGATGTTTTATCAACAATGGCGATGGGAATGAATTCTACCGCAATTGTCCTTCAAATAATTTCTATTGTTCGGTTAGTAGTTTTAATTGAGCAATTAAAATTCGTTACTTAATTAGAAAGAAACGAAGAACGGAAAAATCTACAAGAATTGTGCGGAATCATGTGTAGAATCGGAACAGAAGTTATGTTGTCGAATTGCCATGTGCAACTCGTCAACTAGATTGTTAAACAATCATTTAATTTACTTCTTTCTCTTATTCATATTTTTGAAAAATTTTTTCAATTAATAATATTTTATATTTTTCTAATTCCATATTTATATAAAAATTTCTAATATTTTGACGATTTATATTGCCGGGAAACATACCGATCTGATTGAATTGGTTTCAATTGGCGGAAATAATTATAATTCTGACATTCGTTGTACGGGAACGATGTAAATTGGTCGGCGATCGATTTTGTTTTACTATCAAAATTAACGGATAAACTCTTCTTAATTGGAGGCAATTTTCTTCTATTGAGTTTCGTTGAATGATTTCTTTCCAAATGTTGATTCGACATAAGAATGATTCTTTTTCGAAAATATGGATCCGTACGATATTTATGGAGATAACCGTTCTTCCTTACCTCTTTCTTTATTGTGAAGTCATCATTCAGTTTCACATAAGATTGTCCATAAACATCCGTTGTCGTTTTTGGAAATTGATAATTAGAAATGAAATCGACTTTCGGAGTTCTTTGTTGGAGGATCTGTCGAGAACGCTGGTCCATCACTTTTGGTTTAACGTAAATATCAGATACGGGTAATAAACGAAATCGACTTTCATTATTAACTTTCTCCATAACTGTAAGATATGATATGGGGAATAGATCCGTCCCGTTATTCGATCGTTTTTTCCTGTTGTTATGACAACTGAAAGAACTCAAACTTGTTATTTCGATTGGGAAGCAAATGAGAAGAAATATTTTTATTGGATTTTATAAAATCGTTTTCTTGTTCTTTTAAATAGAGTTAGAGAAAGTTGTATAAATTATAAATTGTTTCACTTCTTGATGTATATATGATCGATATATTCCGATCCACGACTCTCTTGCACCTTCGCTTTTTCTTCAAATTAAAATGATTTCCTTTCGGTGAGAAGTTTCATATAATTAACCTGCCAATTCACTTTCTATATTCTTCCTCAAATGGAAGGGGATATCAAATTTTGGTATTTCATTTGGCTTCGTCAACGGAATATAGAAATATGGAGAGATCGTATTCTTTGCCTAAATATTTACAGGGGATTAACTTCCTTCTGTCGAGAAACAAGTATAACATTTGGAATTTTCTTTGAAAGAATTAAATTTCGTTTCGCTCTAAGTGGATGTTGACTAATGAATCTGGGGAGGCCGCGTTCATCAAAAGCTCTTGATACAAATGAACTGTATTCGACGTTTTCTGGACCTTCTTTCTTATGCAAAGCTTTCAAATGACGAGTACGGAAAGTGTTCCAATCGGGAATTTTCATCTAGAAATAATTATGAATCAACAAACTTCTCATTAGAAAATGATTGACTTGTGTATAATTCTTGTACCAGGCGAGTAATTCTTCAGGAGAACTTTCCTCCTCGTAATGCTTCAGTAGAATTTGATCAATCTCCGTATTTGTAATTCCAGGTCGGTTTAATTTCTTCGTCAATTCTCTTTGTTTTGCTTTCCTCGCTTCCACTAAAAGATCCGTATCATTATGAAAATCGTTATACTGATTTTGATGATGTCGACCATGTCTATCTTGGAACGTTAATTTCTTCTTTGCTTCATCTTTCTGCATCGAATCTGTTGTCCGTCCGAGCAATTCGTCTTTGTAAGCAGACGCATGTTTCTTAATGATCTTCTGAACGATAGGCAACCAATCTTCTTGTATGTCCAATGAAGTAACTGTGGTGATGTTTGAGATATCGTCTTGTTCTGCATAATCGTCAGCTGATATGGTTTTCTTTCCTTCTTCGTATAATTTCACAAATGGCGATGCCCATGTAATTAAAGTATTTTTTATTAATCTCCACCTCGGATTTCTACTACCTCGTAATGTGACTAGTGTTGTTGCACTAGCATGACGACGAATATCATCTGGAATTATTTTGGGTAATTTAATCGCGTCAACTGGTATTGGCAATGGACCCCAAATCTTCGTTTGACCAAACGAACCTACATATCGTCCTGTCAAATTGAATAATCGACAAATTCCACTTGTGAGAGCAACACAAATTAACTCACGATCCTCAATATATTGTATATCAGCAATAGCATAATTAATATTACTTCTGAATGACAATAAACGAGTGGGATAGTTCACTAAATGTTTTTTCCTTGGTAGATCGGCCGTCGGTCTACCTAGAGCTTTAATTCGCGCCACTTCCAAATCTTGTTTGATTTTTGGTGTTGACGGATTTATGGTAAATTGTTGAAATTTCATTAACATGCTTTCCTCGAATTTTGTACGAGCTTTCTTCTCCACTTCATCTTCATTAGTCGATACACAATAATTGACTATTAACCAAATCTTCACATATCCCAAACTATCACCTTTGAGAGAAAGAAGAATTGAATTTTTGAATAGAAAAATAATTACCTGTTATTAATAATCCTTCATTTTTAGCTAATCTTAAAACATGTATCGATTCGTCCGGACGATGAGCAGCATTAAATTGAGCGATCAACCCTCCAACCACGTGAATCGACCAGAACTTCACCCAACCCTTTGCACCGGCTGATATCATTGATGGACTGTTGGTAGCGATTGGGCGCGTCTTCATAAAAATGACACTATTCAATGCATAATCTAATGATTTCTCACCGGAATATATTCTAATTGAGAGGTGAATTTGAATAAATATTAGAAATGAAATGATATAACGACGAATTATCTGGATCGATTGACATGTCATGAGATGTACTAAACGAAGTGGTACTCGTTTCAAAATTCCGTTTCTTCGAACTACCTTTTTGCAACGATACTCCTTCAACTTGCTTTTAAGAATTGAAAATGAAATATTGTAAGAAACAAAAAAATAATGAAACCGTCGAACTACCACGTCGTGGTGTTTGAACAGTAATATGGAATGGTGTCCACCATTCTTTGCAACTAAACCGAATATAAGGTGATCCAGTTTGAAGAATCCAAAGTATGATTTCACCATCATACGAAGCTGTTGCCACTAAAGATTTCTTATTCCAGATATCCAGATCTAAAATATCTTCTTTGTGTAATTGTCTCCATTCTTGGAGACGAGAAAAGTCGGACTGATGTGAATAATACACGACCACTCGTCGATTCCAACCAGCGAAACAGATTCGATCATGACTACATTTGATACAAGTTATCTCTTTGCCTGAATCGATAACAGCCCGATCGATATTAGCGCCATTATTGAAATTCCAAACAGCAACACTTCCATCTCGAGCACCGCTTATCAATTTCCTTCCGGATGAATCGAAACTTAAGGCAGTGATCTCTACAACTTCGTCATCTGAACTAACATTTCTTGTGGGATGTGCATTACTGATTTGCATTAACTAGTTAAATGGAAATGTAGGAATTAAAGGAAAAAGATGAAATGAACCTTTTCACCCACTTTTATATCCCAAATTGAGATGACACTATTATTGTTACTTACGACGACGATATCGAATATAGGTGAAATAAGAATAGCATTGATGGGACTGGAAGTAGCTTTCTGATCTAAACGAATATCTAATTCTGATCGATGAGTAAATACACTTAAAATCGTATGACCAGTTACCAATTTGAGGTTGATTGGATTGACGTAAAGAATTGATGGAAGTTTTATGATTTGACTCGAATTCGTCGGTACCATGATACGTTGGACAACCCGTAGGTGACTGATATCCCAAACGAATATGTTATGTAACTTGTCCAATGTGAGGAACATATGTTTCTCTTCTGGTATTTGTAGATCGACAATAGACACACGATGTACACTAAGCACATTTGACACTTTCTTTGGGACATATGGATTAAAAGTTCTTACGGTGCCATCAGCTCCTCCAGTAATTACCAAGTTGCCTTCCTATATTTTCAACAATTCTTTACATCTGATCTATTTAAAATAACTTTATAATATGCGAACGAATGTACTCCCATTTTCACATTGAAACAATATTTTAATTGATTATCAAGATCGGAAAAAACTACACTTCCTACATCTACATTAGTACATGAACCAACCATGCTCAGATTATGTACCCTAAACAACAATTTATAGATTAGAGTGAAAAAGATTAAATGATACCATTTAACTGATTGTACCCAATCGGCATGAACCGAAGAGAACATCTTACAAGAAATACTCGGATATTTATTGGACATAATTGAAAGGAAGATGTAAGAGTTCGTCGAATTATTCGCATTGAATTGATTGAAATCGGAATGATCGAACATGCGCATCGAAGAATCGCGTGCATAAATCACGAAAACATTTCCTAATGTATCACCTGCAACTAATCGTGATCTAGAGTAGTTGCCTCGTTCAAAATAGTAATGGAGACATGTGACGGATGCAGGCATTTGGATTATTCGACAAATCAATGACGGTTTAGTAGAATTAATTGAATAGAATTGAATATCTTGATCATTTGATGCTAGACTTATGGAACCGAGATCGGGACAAGCAGTAACGGCCGTTACCCAAATATTATTTTTTTTCGACTTTAATGACGGTTTTCCCGTAATACGATATTGATGGACAAATTGAAAGTTTCTTCTCCATTTATAAATGAAACCTTGTTTAGTAACGGCCACATATTTACCGTTCGTCGAAGAGACTTCTCCTTCAATCGCATAAGATGCAACTACGGGGACAAATGTGAACTAAATCATTTATAATAAATGGTCGAATATTGACAAATCTAACTCCCACCATGTAATCTAATGATTGAGTTTTATGCCAAAATCGAATTGGCTGTCGAGGATATGGTTGTACCGTATCCATTTCTTCCATAGCCAACTTTTCCTGATGTTCAAATAGAATGTATGTCAAATATTCACTAAGATCAAGTCCACCTAAACGTCAATTGGATGTAAGGAAATCTTAATAAAAGATTAACCATCACAATTAGCATCGATTTTCATAAATAAAATTTTTAATTGTTTCTCATCCACATTCGGATAGTTTCCGCTCATTGCTTTAATAAATTTCTCCATGTCAATCGCACCTTCATTATTTTCGTCGACCGATAAAAATTGTTCTCTAACTGTTTCCACGAAATCATTCGTCGCTTCCTGTTCAACCGTCAAACTTTGATTCGACGCCTTTCTATTATCAATTTTAGCACGTTCTTCTCTTATCAATTTACTGTACATCATGAATTTACTGACAGTTCTCTTGAGGAGCGTTGGCTCTACCGTTTGTCCACGACCGAATCCGCGAAACAATTTCAAGAGCATATTCTCATAATAAGCTAGATCGGCAGCAATATTGGGAGAAATGGGTAAAGCTGTCTTTTCCTTCTTTTCCTCCGCATATTCGTTGACTCTGTCTAATTCAAAGTTTTGCATAAACTTTGTGATTCGTTCATAGAGCGAATCCTTTACTCCTTTCTTCGTACTCATCTTCTGGTATTTACGTCTCTAACGAACTCAGTACTAGGACAAATGTAGCGCACAACTTAAATGATAAAACCGATTAACGATCTTCTCGAATTGAATAACAAATTTATGTTGTTTTTTAGTCAATAACCAATTTAGAAACATTTTTCAATTTTTAGAGTTAAGCTTCAAAAATTCGGAAAAGTAATAGAAACGTTTGGTTATAACCGTTATTCATGAAATAAAACACCAAATATTCACACTCATTTTAAAGGGAAATTGTTGAACAGCAAATAACATCAAGAAACATTTCCTCATCGGATGATGTTGTCCATCCTTGATTAAACTATGTAAAAATTACAAAATATATTCCGTTTTTCAAAAAGTTTTTGTTCATTAAAAGTTTTGTTGATAGTTGAAAGGAAAATTTAATTTAATCACTTTTTATTATTTATTGAAAAACAATAATATTTAATAATAATAAGGAAACGAGTTAGTGAAAAACATTTAAAATACTTATTGTTTAATTGAAATGAAGAAATTGAATTGGGTACGAAATAAAATCATTTTGATTTGAAGATTATTCATTTCAAAATCTAAATCGTATTTGATTTGATATCTGTCAACCGATGCCTTTTAGACCAGTTACTCCTCCTGGTCTCTTCACTCCCATCAACGTTTATAGTAATGTGAATTCATCTTCGAAACAACCAAAATCGAAAAGTGCTAAAAAGTTTAATAAGAACGGAATGGTTCGTCAGTCGGAACTGTACTTGAATGAGGAGAAAAATGACTTGAAAATCCGATGGACAATGATCGGAGTGTTTGGAATAGCATTACTTACCCTCATTTTCCTCCTCTTAAATATACAATCCCAACATTTCCTCACTTTCCCCTTACCATGGAAATATCTTGGAATTTATTCAGTATGTGCCATAGTTTATGGTGTGTTCATGTTATTCTTGTGTGTACTACTTTTTCTCGCTCGTTTCATTCACATCCATATCATTGAAAGGAACATTGATTTCATGTTGATTATACTACTTTATCTCAGTCTCATTTTTATGATCATCTTTATCGCTCTCATATTTCTCGAGAACGATTTACAAACGAAACAACCGATCATATCAACAAATCAATATGATGTTCGATCACGTCATATGAATATTGACGTTCCCGATGATTGGCTAACGATCGAAAGAACTTATGATTGTTGTGGCTGGTACGGAACTTATGATTATCACATCCGAATATGGGAAGTGCGTCAAGTCGAATCTTCTTTTCTCAATTCTTGTTTATTTCAATCGAATAAATTTATTTTTCGTTTAGATAAATAATGGCTCGTATGTGAAAGCTTTTCGAAAATTACTCCGTAAAGAATGTTTGAAAGAAGTCGATAATTTGAGAACAAGAACCGCATTTACACAAAAAGGAAACACTTATGAAATGAATCTTAATGTGATTAATGCGGATGGTTGTCGAGAATCCATTCGCCGAGGAATAATGTTCACATCTATTAAATTAATATTCCTCGTATTGGTCATCGTTATTTGTGTCATACTAATCACAATGAAACGAACTAAACCAGTTATCCTTCAAAACAAGAAGAGATACCAGAACAGAAATAATGGATGAAGAAATGCTTTCGAATATTTTGTGATGAGAAAAACTCCTTAAATTTTATTCGAAATAAACTTCCGAACACTTTCTCTTCACACTACTTCACTATTTAAACGATGTAATGTTTGTGCTAAATTCACTAAAGCTTTTCTTGGTACTCGATATTTTTGGGTCATATCTGGTCGAATTGGAAGAGGCTCTTCCATTTCCGTATCGTAATCGTCATCCATATCGACGGGATTGACGACACCATCGAACGTGTCTTTATCGAAATTGGGAAGAATGAAAGTCAACTCACGTCCAAGATTGATCTGAGGTAATTGTGAGAGGGAAAGATATTCGTTTGATATAAAATTTTCGTCAGATCGTTGCATAGGATCGAGTGAAAGGAAATTATTTTTCACTAAATCGAATAATTCATCATGTGCTCCTTCGAATAGATGATAGAAGTTTTCAGTTAAATAAATGGCGATTTGATCTTGATCGGAAAAGCCTAAAAGACTATCATAAATTAATCGAAAGAGGTTGTAGCGAATTATTCGAAAATCATTAATTTCTTCTCTAAGTTCTAAGTCAGTCAACGGCAATTCTCCCTGCAACTTCGTCATCATATACCGATAAATGAAAATGCAGAGAACCACATCTCCACAATGCCACCAATCATCTTCGGGTGTCGTTTCTCCAGAAATATTTCCTGCCAATTTCAACGCACGTTCAGGTGAAATATAATGTTGATTATTCAATAAGAATGAATAGACGGATGTTGGATCAACCTCAGTCATTTCATCCGTTTCCGTTATATCGGCACCTGGTTGAAAGAATGTCATATTCCATAATTTTAATTGACCTTGAGCAGTTATAACAAAACTGCGAAGAGATAAAGAACCACAAGATGAATTGAGTGCAACATGTAATTGATGTATAATTTGAACGAAGAATTGAACTAATTTGGTGAGATACAAATCGCTGAACAATTCTAGATTATATCTTCTCGTAATGAGTAGAAAGGAAAAGAATTGCTGGAAATCGCAAACGAATTCTTCACACAACCACAAACGTAATGAGTCGATTTCCAACCAGTTTCCTAACAACCAGAAATTTCCAATAATTGTCGCAGGTTCCAAGTTGAATTCGTCTTTCCTATTGAAACGATATGCACTGAAATTCGTTTCTTGTGTACGAGTTGTCGTGAATTTCATTGTGACGGAAAGTATCTGATAATTCTTCTTATTCTCAACCGTTTTCAAATCATAGAAACTTAGTCGGTTTAACGTGGATCTGTTGAAGAAACCGTTCGGATGAATTATCGCATAATTCTCATTAGGAAACTCGTAAGTATTATCGCTAATCTCTTTGGGGATGTTAGCGAATAATGTTCGAAAGACACACAATTCGAAAGTGGAGAATGAGTTGAGAACTGATTCGTATATATATCCGAAAATGAAATTGAGATGATCAGAAGTTGGATGTTTTATTTCTTTTAAATATTGGACGAGAACGTGTGGATGATCGGCCACATTATCCGAAAGAAGACCACTACTTTTCTTCAATATTTCATAAATTATATCCGAGTCATTACTTTGTCGAATACGATCCACTTGATCATTCCTCAATATGGCAAAGAAGAAATAACGATAAGTAATAAATAGAGCAACCATATGACATAGAATATCCAATTCATATCGATCAATCATTAAAAGATGTTCTTCCATTGTTTCACTTCGAAGACTTCGATGAAATCCTTTCAACATCTCATGTAACAATCCACTCACCTTAGAATTTTCATGAGAATATATAAATTTACTACTGTTTATGACGAATTTGGTGAAGGCATAAAGATCATGAATGCAGTCAGAATCGATATCATTAATGACAATATGACGGAGATGAGTCGATTTTAACCACGAATCTAAAATGTTCGCTATCACATGACAAATGATATTCAATCGTTTCCATTCATTTTTACAAAGTAATAAATGTTGAATATTAAATTCAATATCATCAATCTTCTTGAAGAAACCGGCAGTGATAGGCAAATTGGACATCGTTGTTCTTCGCAATGAGACGAATGGACGGATCTCTTCCAATAATTGTGCAGTAAATGCTCGATACACATTTTTCCACATCGTTCCCATTTCTTCACGAACTCTCATGCGTCCATTACCTGCAGCCATATATCGAACGATCGTCAAATCTCTAAATCGGGGAAGTAAATTCGATGGAGTATATTTCCATTGTCCATTAACAATATTATTCATTAATGGCAAGGAACTCCATAGTTCGTCAGCAAACGTAAATTTCATATGAAAGAAAAGATGAGAAACTCAAATTTATTATTCACTTTCGCTATTTCCTTTTTTCTTTACTTCGATTTCTTTTTTAACTTTCTATTTCAATCTATTCACTCACTCTAAATCCTTTCAAACTAAATTTCAAATAAATAACAATTCTCAATTTTATAAGATAAATAAGAAACCAATCGATAGGAAACTAATTCGAACCTCATTCACACTTCATTCTCACCATCCTTATATCACCAATATCTCCATCTATTCATCAAAAATTTAATACTTATTTTCCCTCCATATTACCTTTTCTCCCTTTTATTTTATCCACCTCTTTCTCTACTTCCAAGATGGTGATCGTTTTATTGGAAATTTCCAATTTCATATACAACATGAACTCGTCAACTTTGTTTCTCATGTGGCACTGATGAAATTGTCCAAAAACTATTTAAAAGGAATATTAACCGATCTCTATTATCTTATTTAAGTATCTATGTTGTGACGCATATTAAGTAAGATTAATTCAAGTATATTCGATAAACATATATTAGGTATACATATATTATATTACTTCTAACTATAAAGATAATTGTCTTATAGAAGAAAACAAAACTAGATTAAAATTTCAGAAATAGTCCAACTTGGGGAAAAGAACTCAAAGAAAAAGTGAGAGAAAAATCAGAACAATAAAATTTTTTCTAAGGTAATTTTCTGGGTCCTCTTACTTTCCCACCTAACCATAAGTAACAACACCATTTTCCTATAATAGAAGTAGAAGTTTAACGAATTTTATTTATCTTTACAAACGAATTGATGAGTAACAACTCAAACGTTGATTTGAAATTAATGAACGGAAAACGAGGAAATATTTGTTAAATTTAAGAATTGAAATTAAAGACCTATTTACTATCGATGACGTTTCTTATTTCGTTTCTTCATTGCTTGTTTCGCTGTAGTTATTCCACGCGATATTTTGGAGTTGACACTTCTTTTATCTTTCTTTTCTCTTGGATCGACTATTCGATATGGTCCACGCATTTTTTTCTTGGTAGCACCTCCATGATTTCCTTTCTTTGAAACGACATATTTCACATCTCGTTTCTTCTTTTTCAATAAATTCGCTTTCTTATAAATGCTGGAAAGAAATAGACAAATGAGAATTGAATAAAGAAAATAACTCTTTAATCTTTCTCATTTTCTCAGTATCAGCAATCGCCAGATTTTCATCGACCGCATCTGCTTTCTTACTCGCTTTCTCCAATTTTCTCACCAACTACAAATGAGAAAAAAAAATTAATTATGAGAATAAGAAAATGAACTCGTCTCCGTTTTCTCACTTTGGCCTGAAGTACTTTTTTCAATGGACGTGCGTCGATCTCTTTCATTTTCTCTTTGAACATCCGAACGAGATTTTTGTCTATTGGTAATTGGATTTTACAATGTTTCTTCTCGTCTTGCACATACCAATTGGGCAGATTATCAGTTAAACCAAAATCCATAAAACGATTCCAATTATTATCTAGGATTTGTTCCCGATCACTTTTACTTCTCAACATTTGTGTGGCTAATGCCAACGATTCGGCATCTAAATGATTTTTTTGCTGTTTCTCTTTTTCTTCTTTCGCTTGACGACGATATGTATCGACGATATCTTCATCTGAACCTTCATCATCATCATCATCATCATTATGATCTTGAGACTTTTGTTTTTTTTTACTCTGTCGCTTCTTCTTCTTTTTCTTCGTCTCTTCTTTAATTTTTTCATTTTTTTTCGTTTTTAAATTCTTCATAAATTCTTCTTCTTCACTATCCAAATCTTTCTCTTCCTCATCAGAATTCACTTGAATTTCTTTCGATTCATACCAATCATCCATTTCTTTTTCATCAATCACAAGTGATTTCTTATCATTCTCTTTCATTTCTCCCATCGATTCCTCATTATTTTTCATGTTTTTCTTTTTTTTATAATTCTCATTATTCACATCATCATTGTCTTGTCGTTTCTCTTCCAACAAATATTGATCATAAATCGGATTATTCTCTATCGGAACATCTCGATCGACATAAATGAATTTCTTTTTCTTTAAATCATCCTCGTCATCATCTGTATCATGAAAATCATCTTCAATTGATGGGAGTGTCGATCCTAACACGTTTCCATATAATTCGATTTCTCTCAATTTGGTGTTAATGGATTTATTTGAATCATTTCTCATCATCTGTTCAATACGTCGTTGTCGAACTTGAATTTTTCTATCTAGAATTTTATCGATCGTTTTCTCATTGGAATTGATGGAAGTGCGAAGAAATTCTTCATATGCATTCGGTTTCAATCGTTTCAAAGAAAATATATTATCTTCTTGTGTCATATCAATATGATCATCCGCTTGATCTAACTTCAATGCTAATCGTTCCATTAATTTCTTTTCCATTTTCTCTATTCTTCGTTTCTTTTGTTTCGCTTCACGTTTCTCTTCCAACATCTGCTCCTTTATATGATCATCCATTTCCTTCAATTCATCTTCTTTCGTTTTCGATTTCTTTGGAATCAAATCGTACATTTTATCTTTCTCTAATCGATCAGTATCTTCCAATAATTTCGTTCTCCATTTCAAAATCGCTTTTAATGACGATCGAGAACACGATCTCAAATCCCCCAAATTGTCCTGTATCTCTTTCGTCGCTTTCTCTCTAATCTGTTCATCTTCTTCATTTGATGAGATGATGGCATAATTGTTCGCCAATGCTTCGATGGGAGATTTAGTAGAAAAGAATTGACTCAATCTCATCGTCCGTCGTAATTTCTGATCAGCATAACCGGAACGATTCTTCAACTCTTTTTTTGGAAATAATAAATTAAATTTCTTATCAGTTGCAACTCGCAATTCTTTCGATGACAATTTATCTGATTTATCATCATCCAACTCTTCTTCTCCTTCTTCCTTCTCGTCGTCATCCAATTCTTTAAAAACAAATTTTGGATCAGTAAATCTCCCATCGATCTTCTTCGGTGCAATGAAATCTTCACAAACAACGAAAATTTCAGCTGATTCCATTCTCGATGCTTCAGGTTTCGTCGCATGTACTTTTTTGAACAATTTTTGCATTACCCAAATCAAATTAAAATAATCCTTCGAACGGAAAATTTTCGTCACAAACCATCCACCAGGTCGCAGGAATTCAATGGCTAATTGAAATGCGGAAAGTGTTAACAAATCTGATGGATATTGTTTATAAAATAATTTAATTCAAAACTAATTTAACTTTGTTGATAAGCATCGTATAACCAATTCTGACCGACGTTCGGTGCACCATCATGCAGGAAAACATCGACTTTCCAATCATTCAAATCTTTCTTTAAAATCGATCGACATTTACTCGACGTAATATCACAGACATATGAAGATGTGTTGGGTATTGATTTGATGGGGAATAGATCGAATCCGATAACCACTGACGATAATGGCATTTGTTTAGCAGCGACTTGCATCCATCCGCCTGGTGCCGCACACAAATCCACACAGATTCTTGATTTATTTAGAAAATTATATTTCTGATTGAGTTGAAGTAATTTGAAGGCAGCTCGAGAACGATAACCAGTTTCTTTTGCGAAATGATAAAATTTATCTCTCCTCTGTTTCCCAATTTTAACTTTCTTCCCCATCCTGAAAAAGAAGAAATTCTATTTGTTTTAATAAGAAAATCGAAATAAGTTAAGACATCAGATGAAAAATGGTGACATGTTTGAAGGAGAAAATTGAAAAGAAAATTCAAGAAGTATTTGGCCGATGATAAACCGAAGTTACTGACTAGAAATATTCTTGAAAATAAAAATAAACTTTCTACTTCTAACAAAAATGAAAGATGTTGAGAGAAGAAGGAGGTGAGAGATAGAGATAGAGGCACGATAAAATAATTATCGATAAAATCGATTTATTTAAAGATGATTGATGTTTAAAGAATTAATAAAGAATGTATGATTAGTTGAAAGAAGTTGTTGCATAAAAAAAAAAGAATATGAAGGAGAAAAAACGAGAGGGATGTGCGAGAAAGAAAAGACAAAATGTTTCATGGAAAAAATATATTTATATCGGCCATTGGTTAAACAAATGAGAATTGTCTGATTCTGCCGATGAGTATTCTTCCGAAAAAGCTATCCATCCACAATGAAGAAGTTTAAGAGACGTCCGTACAGATATGTGACTCGATGAAATCATATAGACGTTTCGCATATTGATCTGGTGAGATAGTGGAGATACGATCATTCTGACCTCCATATTTCACCGATTTGGCTGCGTTCGCTGTCTTCTTTCTCATTCCGTAACGAGTGAAGATGTCGATGATTCCTAAATAATAAATGAATCGAATAAGAGGAATCACTTTCAATTTTCCGTCTGTTTCCAATTCGTGATCTGATGATAATGTCCCGTCGACATTAATTGAAATTGGTCGTTGTTTTCCATGAACTAATCCGACGATTGATGATGATCGTTCATCCAAAAGAATTTGTTTCAATTTCTCATGAAATTCTTTCGTCAACTGTTTCTCCAACTGATTAGCGTTAGTAGGTGGATTAGCAATAACGGTAGCAGTTCCATGTGGTGCTGATGAGGAGAGATTAGTTGACGTTCGATCATGTACATCGACGGTGGTTGGAACGGGATGTCGTCTGAATGATTTCGATCGTTCGTGAACAGATGACGATAAATTGAAAATGGAATTAATCCGATTTTCTGTATCATCATAAACATGTTTTTGCTCATCATTCAATTGCTGATAACAATGACGATATCGATAATAGAAATGTGAATGTGAATGATAATTTCCAGAGGAATCCAATTCATCCATCCGACTACCAGTTCGACGACGACGATTATATTTAGAAGCGGATCGTGTTAACGACATTCGCTTCACATTTTGAGTTGTGGAATGGTCGTCGACTACTGTTCCTACTGTACTGATCGATGATGTGGTAATGATTTTCGACACATCATCCGCATTATTACTCAGAGCACTACTCAAATATTCGGAGTCGTCAATCGAAGATTTGGTTGATGGTCGTAAATGTCGATAAAGTATATCATTATCTGTCTTCTTATCACCCAGTTCATAATCATCGTCGTCGTTAGAGAAGAAATCTTCGTCTTCCTCCTCATCATAATATTCATCATCATATTCATCAATCTCATCGTCGTAGACATGGAAGATTTGTTTTCGGATATCATCCCCATCATCATTCCCATTTTCACTATTATTCTCATTCTGATTTCTGATTTCTTGCGATCGATTTCCTGACAATGTATTTGATGTGGTCGATGTTGGCGTACTCTTACTCGATGTCATCGGAGATGATGATTGTTGTTGTTGTTTAAATTTTTGACTATTTCCCATAAAATTCATATCACAAATTCCGACGAGTAAAGAATAATCCATTAATTTCAATCGTGACAAGAATTCCACATCATTCTTCAATTTCATTAATAATTTCTTTTTTTCTATTTCGTCGATATAAATGTTTTCGGAGGCGTTGACGAAATCATTGTCTTTATATACTGGTTGCTCTTTCTTTCTTTCTCGATCAGATGCTGTTCGTGAAATTGTAGAACCTTTAATATCGAAACATTTCTTCATACGAACGAAACGACTAAACACATTCTTCGAAGCGACGATATATAATGGTTTGTCATTATCAATTGTTATTCGACATAATCCCAGATATTGTGCGAGAAGTGTATTCCCTTCTCTCTCCACTATATAATTATAATAATCGGGGAGCATCATAAGAAAGGTTTGAACATCGTCCGATGTGATTGTCTTGAAAATTATTCTTTTATTTGTCGAATGAAAAAACTTCGCTTTAGATCGACCACCAAAATCATCGATAATCGGAACCTCATCAATTAATGATGACCAATAAATCGCTTCATTTATCATAAATTTCTTCCGTAATGCTTTGAATACGATGGGACAATAGTCCTTGTATTTGTAGACGGGTGGCATAATATTGAAATTATGATTCTCCACTTTCACTTTCAAACACGACTTAAAATCATCAGGTAATAATAATTCAGGAATTATTAATCGTCGAATTTCCGATCGTGACAGATTTGCTCCCCACATCAATACATACAACAGCGGTTCGCTCGTTTGGAACACTTTACGACGTTGTCTCTTTACCTTTCCCTCACGACGTCGACTACTGAGCACTTTCAATTTCGATCGATGCTCCATATCCTTCATCATTTCACACTCTCTTAAACTATTTGGTCACTTTACAATTTATTTCCAAACGACGTCTCAGTTGACGTAAGAAAATGGGAACAAATCTTCGAACTTCGATTAGTATCTTAATTTGTTAGAAATGTTATTGATTATTTCCATCGGTTTTATGTTGACAAGTAACGGATGTTGTTGTTGGGAATTTGAAAAAAAATTATTTTTCATTTCTAATCTAAACTAAATAATATACTTTATCATTATCTCTCTCCCAATCTTCTTAACGAAACGAATATGCTTTTTCTTCTTTCTTTTTTTTTTTTTATAATATCTTCAAATATTTTTCATTGAACTGTGTTAATTGTTATTTTTTGGGAGTTTGATTTTAACAATTCTCTATCACTTTCTATACTCTCCTTTTACCTCAAACAAGTTCACTAAAAGAATATTATGTTTAATTGCACAATCAATTTTTTCAATATAGAAATTCAGGTTGGGAACTTTTATCAGTTTTAATTGTATTATTCAATGTTAGATCAGTAACAAATTATGGTGGCAGAAATGTATTTGGAATTAATAATTGGGATGTATATTGTGGAAAAGAAATATATATGTCAAAAGAGTCACATACCTAAAAACCGTTCGTTTATATCAATTAGAATGGACATCTTAAATTAAATATTTATTACTAACATAAGAACGTAAGAAATTATGTATATAATTTTTTCTTTATTATAAAAACAAATCTCCATGAGATAAATAAAAATTCGTTTCTACCATTCAATAGAAATTATGAAGAAACATCGCTAAGTCCCAGTGAGTCACAAGCGATGTTAAATGAAAAACAAAAAGTGGAGAAAACAGTGGTAGAGTTCGGCAACCATACAACGGACGGATGAAACAATATCAAAACCTCATTTTTGTTCATTATAGAAATTAAACTTATTTAATTCAATTTATCTCGATTCTCTCTCATCTAAATTTCTCTTCCATTTATCTCCTCTTCTAGATTATTCCTGTTGGGTCAAGAGGCCTAATATCGATCAATCTTTGGTTATGTATAATCTTTGGTTCTTACAGATCCCTTCACTATTACTGAAATTATTTGAAAATCTCATTCTATTTCGTCATCGGAATGGTCTTTATTCGTCACCATATCAATTCGCTTATCGTCCTTCTTATCGAGGGACATATCCTCTCCTTCTCATTCTTCGTTCAGCCATTTCTATTGCGAGGGAAAAGAAATTGTTTTCACATATCCTTTTCCTCGACACTTCCAAGATATTTGATTCTGTCAACGTTTCCTTTGCTTCCGATCATCTGCAGCGTCAAGACTTCCAATTACTTATCATCACCTTTCTCGTTCATTTTTCACAAAACTCCTCTGAACGTGTAGTCCATGGTGACAAATTCAGCTCCTCTTTCCAAATCAATTCAGGTGTTCGCCAAAGCAACATTTTGGGTCCCTGGTTATTTGAACTGACTATTGATGGCGTTCTCCGTGAACTAAATGAGAATAATCGAATCTCTATTGGAAACTTTTTATTTCATCATGTTATGGCATATGCTGACGATTTCGTTATCATTCATCGTACCAATGTATTATCGTACATTTGCATTAACGAATCAAAATGTCGAATAGTAATCGTTCTTCCTCGAATATTCCTCTTATTTCTTCATTCGTCTTTCTTGGCTCGTTAATCGATATTCGACCATTCTCTTCATTTGCTCTCGATCATATTCGAAACAAATTCTACAGAGCGGTCTTCTCTGCCTGTCCGAAATCCAAATTCGTTCTGTTGAATATTCGTCTTTCCCTTCTTAAGAGTTTAGTTCTTCCATTGTATTCCTTTGAAACGATTTTCCTCTGTTCACATCGTTCATTCCTCTTATTAGATCGGGTCTATAATCAGCTCATCAGAAGGACTATCTGATGTTCTCTTCATTCTCTTCTCTCTGCCACAGCAAATATCGACCACTCCCCATTCTCATGTGTTACTGTATCTAATCCACCGACTAATCTTCCTTCCGTGATGCACTCATTTCACAGTCACTCAATTTTTTCATATACCATGGTTTATTAGTAATATTTCTCTTATCGACTTTAAACAGTTCATCGTTTCTTATAATTCAACATCCACTATATCAATTCATCGCGACTGTCTCGATCAACTACGACATCTCGTTGACACCAAAAACGACATTTTTTTTCTCATTTATCCCGACGGGAATTTTAAATAAATAATAAAATACTATATTTTTTTAAAATTATAAATGATAAAGAATTTCGCTACTTAACAAACAATATATTGTAATATGAAGATAGTTACGAATGTGTAACGATAGAATTACGAACTCAACTTACAAGGGAACCTCAACTACCTCGGACTCGAAATCGGGCCTGAAACTTCGCATAGTGATAGAACATTATTTATCACCGACGAAAATGATTTTTTCTAAGGTGCATAGTCAAAATATAATGCACACATTAATTAATAAAAAAAGTATTTTAAGTATATAACATCAAAATGTAAAGCTTTTGGACTGTATACTTTTTTTAAAAATTAATGTGTTTTGACTATGCACCTTAGCAAAAATCATTTTCGTCGGAATACCTCCTACGCGGGAAGTTA
>JALJEE010000101.1:0-54476 GCA_023231475.1 Seison nebaliae | reverse complement strand
TTTTTGCACTATGTTTAAGAGCTTGAATAGGGCTATTTTGCGATATCCACCTTTACGAAAGATACTTCATAGGACAGAAGTTATGACCGGTTTTATAAAAACGTAAAAGTGTCCGATTACTTTAAATTCCTACTGTATATGGTATGTACAACATCGAATTTCATTATTCAATTCGAAGGTTTAAAATTGTTAACGCCGACGGCGAAGTTGTATTGAAACATATTAAAAAGTTACATCTCTCATTACAACATAATAAAATAATACTACAACCTAAATAATACTAAAAATAAACAACATACTAACCTGCTATACGTTTCGCTCTTTAAAAAAGCAAGAACTACCTACATTGATCTATAATATGTCAATCTGACAAATTATGTCATTCTGTAGTTTTTACATTAGAAGATCTCTATAACGCAGAGGAAGCTGAAAACAGATTTTTTCTCTTTCTTGCTCCCGATTTGATATCCATGATCTATATTATAGATTCTATAACTTCTCAATAGTTGAATATCGAGTTGAAGAAAAAGCTATGAAAATTAGTTATTGAGTGTACTATAATTTAACCCTATCCATTAAAGGTTGTGAAGCGAATCATTCTTGATATGAATAAATGAGCACTGACCCCATAAAATCCATAAATACATATATATAATATAGGTGTAGTTTCGTTAAGGACATCATACAGCTTACATGGGTCTATTTTGGTGCAATGGTTCTAATAATGTTCGAATTATTACGAGTAGCATATAAAGCGAAATTCTCAAAAAATTAACTTTTCATCGATATGGTTCGGTAGGAACTTTGCAGATTAAATTTCACCATAGTCACCAGACACCAGACACCTACTGATATTTTTTTGATGTTAAGTTTCGATCAATACTTACTGTTAGAACACTTACACTGCTAACTGTTCGAATGGAAAATTTGCTTTAATGAACAATTTTTGTGTAGTTCAATTAGAATATATCAAATTGACTGTAATTTTTGAATTGTAGAATATTATGCTTTCCAATAATCAATAAGAATTGGAAGTTCTACTTCGAAGTTGATAACCTCCTTGGAAGAACAGAATTTCAATATTAACTTCTAAATGGAGAAATTATTTTTTGCTCTTCTGTCATGTATGTTATTTGTAAGAGAATTATCCTCAACCAATGTTCTTTATGATAAGACAATTCATGATAGAAAAGAAATTGGTCAACGAATACACCTTGCTCTTACATGTGAAGATGTTGTAAAATGTTATGCTATATCTTATAAATCAGTAGAAGGATATAAATTTATTATGGAAAATGGTGATGATACGAATACAATACTTCAAAAAGAGTTTACCCCAAATCCACTTACTCCACTTACTGAAGAAGAAGAGGTTAAGAAGTCATATGGAGATACTCGAGTTATTACAATAAGCAATAAACCTTATGCTATAATCGCTCAAAGAATCAATGAATCAGCCATTGATTTTAACAAACCACTAATTAATTATAAAAGTTTTTTTGGAGATATCAATAATTTTTGGTTAGGTTTGGATATGTTAGTAAGTTACACCAACAGAGCTAAAAGTCGTAGGTTTAGAGTTGAATTTTATAATATTCAACCGTCTAATGACGCATTTGCTTTTTTCGATTATCAATCTGTATATGTCAAACCGGAGTATGATGATTATCGGTTAACATTTGGAAGACTTCGTTCTTCAAATATGCCCCAACAATGGAGTTTTGTAAAGGACTCAATTAATGGTACATTATTCAGCTCAGAAGATATGGATAATGATAAATATGTTGGTAATTGTGCTAAAGAGTTTCAATATGCTTTTTGGTTCAATGATTGCTCAAGTTTCAGGTTGTTCGATAAAAACAAACCAATATCCATCAAAACTTATGGTCAATCCTTAACAGCAACCAAAGTAAGAATATTAATGGAACTCAAAGTATCCTAGTTAAATGGTAACTTGACATGGTTTACAATGAAATTTTTACAATTTAACTCACTCCTTCACTGTTTAGTATGTATTTTTAATAACATACTGCCGATAAATTGATCATTTACTAACGATATCATTTAATTATCATTATTTATCGTATGCCACAATTTATTGTAATTTACTGCAATAAGTGTTTAATAAGTGTAATTCTCATTTTTTCTCCCCGTCCATTATTTTTCTCGTACATTTACACAGCCGAATTCGATTATAGTCAAATATCAATAACAATTCTTATTCTATCGAAAAATGAATTTTTCTCATTTTAAATTCATTAATTGGATCATTTCAATCATTTCGAGAGATTATTTCAAGGAAACTAAAATCTTAATTAAACACTTTCATAGTATTTGACTGATTTTGCGCATTGAGATTTATTGATGGTAAAGCTTTTGGTAGATAATAAAACTTGCAAACTGGACAATTTTCGGGAATAGGATTATCCCGAACAGACATTTTTCTTTCTACCACCTTTTACTGTTGAAAACTCATAAAACGATCGATTAAAGATTTGAATAAATAAAATCCTTTTGATTAAATATCAACAAAAGTTTAAGTTCCATCCGTGTTCCGTACAGTTTTTACTTGCATAACACAATAAAACTCTTGCAACTAGTTGGCTTATTTGTAAAAATATTAAGAAAATATAATTAAATACAGTACTAAATCATCAAACACTAATTTCCCAAGTTTTCAATTTATTGTGGGAAAGTTTGTTATTCATTTGAGGAATTATGAATCCGTTAACGTTAGTATATTTTCTTTTAAATCTATTATCGCTGTTATTTTTTTTGTATGTATTTGAATTAACTTTCGCATTTGTATGGAACATTCGATCTACAATTATTCTATTGCGGCCAATATGTTAGACAAGTGAAGAACTTGCAATCTCTAACGGAGAAGGAAATAAAACTGGGCACAGCAAATACAGAAGCATCCTTCCATCACATGTACAAAGACAGTGCATGGATTTTTGTAGGCGGACTTCCTTATGGGTTGAACGAAGGAGATGTAATTGCAGTTTTCTCCCAGTTTGTCTTTTGAATATTCGATTGTTAAATGATTTTTTTGTTTATCTTCTTTTCGTAACACGTCCTTCTTTCATAAATTCTTATTCATCTAAATTTTTCTATTTGCACATTTCAGTAAGTATTCCTCATTTTCCGCTTCATTCATCTGCTAAAATTTCCATTGCGTATCTTGTACGTTTCATTCCGTGTTCTTGAAAACTGATAAACAGAATGAGACGAAAACACACTAAAAATTCCCATTGAAATTCCTTCTTTTTCTTATCGATTTCCTTTTAATTTATCTGTCTTTCTTCTTTGTCTCTTTAGGTATGGAACAATAGTTAATATAAATTTGGTAAGAGATCGAACGACAGGCAAGAGCAAAGGATTTTGCTTCATCTGTTATGAAGACCAACGGAGCACAAATTTAGCTGTAGATAATTTGAATGGAATTAAAGTTTATTCTCATTAAAATTTAACGGTATCACTCATTGTCTGATTTGGTATGACTGACATGGAATATGTCCCGTCTCATTAATTGATCATTTATTTAAAGTTGTTGATGCGAACAATTAAAGTTGATCATGTCGAGGCATATCGCGCGCCTAAAATTAATAAAGATGACGATAAATTAGTAAAGAAACTTAAGGAGGATGGATATTCCTCTCAATTACTTTCCCTCCAATCTTCCAATGAGAAAGATGGTGAAGATAATGTGGATGAATCTCATATTCGTCGAAATGAAAAAACTTATTCTAAAGATTCCCACGATACTTATGTAAAACGACGCCAACATCATCCAAACGATGATAATAGTCGAAACAAATCTAGAGAATCATTCAGTCGTCGTAAATCGGATCGAGAATATTCTGATGATGACCATCATCACCATAATGATCATCATGATCGTCTCCATCGACGTTATCGTCATAGAGACGATTATCATTCTTCAGGAAATAGACGAGATCCGAAGAGACATAGACATTATCGAGACGACGATTATTCGAATTCGCATGATCGTTATTATCACAGATCAAATGAAGAAACGAACCACTGCCGGAAAAGACATTGAATCCATCGACCCTTCTTTCTAAAATTTACTTCCAAATTATTTTATATGTGTAATTCATTTTCATTTCTTTAATGGATGAATGAAATTAATCTCATATTCCTCTTACGATTCATTTATTCTTGTACTATTTCTAATAAATATCATGAAATTGTTAGTTTTAGAAATCGTATACAATACTGATGTATTTTATTATATAATATAACTGCAACTAAAACTTGAAAACAAGTTTAATATTCTTGAAATTCTTTATTTTACCTCTCAATTGGATAATTATCCAATATGATGAAAGTAGAATAGTTACAAAATTTCTAAATATTTTAATAAGTATTTCGCAACGACTTACGTTAGTAGATTAATAAGGGAAGTAAAATTATTAATAATTTATTATCAATTAGAAGAATTTTGTGTCCATCAGCTAAAATTGAACGTAATGTCGATCATGACATTCGAGATATTCAAATGGAATTGACATACTTTTCTGAGAAAGACTAATGAAAATTTTTAAAGAAACTTTATATTTTTTGAGCATTGTTAACAAGTTTACCAGTTGGATGGAGATTAATCTTCTTGCAACAACTTCTTCAGGAAACCAAAAACTTTTTATTGTATGAAAATTGACACAATGTTTTTTAGGACATAGCTAATTTAGAATAAATTATCTTTTGGGAATTGGTAATGACAGAAAATTGATGGTCAACTAATTTATGTTGATGAAGATTATGAAGAATCGTTCGATGTATGCCAATAATAAATTGAATAAGAATCTCTTCCCCATAGGATTCGTATAGGTAAAAACATCATCTGTAAAGTTCAAATATAATATGAAAACTCTCCCTGTATTTTTCACACCGTATTACAACTGATTCCGACGATGAACGACAATTTAATGGAATTACTTTATTATATACTTTCGTTAGGAAATTATTCGTCAAAAATTTTTCCTAACAAATTTTATTGTTCTTTATTACAATGCCACTAACTTTGTAAGTCTACAAATTTTGTCACCAATCAATTATTTTGATGATCATTCGTATTTATTTTAAGTTATTTGCCTTTCAGATAATAATCTGAATTATTCTCCTACATTTATATTTTGAAATATCATTTTATTCTCATACTAAATCCGATTACATCAAAGCGCTTTATGACGTCTATGGAATTATGCAACTAATATTTGAAGTACGATAATTAAAATCACCAATTTTATTCTTCTCACTTTAGTTCATCAGTTGATCAATGAACTAGTTTCATGAACTGAGAGAACGACATAAGATTAAGAGATTTTCGGGTGCCTTCTTAAGGAATTAACTCATATGAAGTGTCATTTCCTAATTTTTCCGGTCAATTGTGATATATATTAACTATTATTACTATTATTATGAGTATTATTCTAATGTTGGAAAATTGCAGATTACCTAAAAGTTGAGAGAAATTGAGAATCAGAATAACTTCTTTCAATTCATTTAGACTGCGAAACGATTTTTGATTATTCATTTTATCTGATAATATATATTTTTAAAATCTCTTCTATTCTCCTCGACCGAATTCGTCGAGCTAGCTACTACGACTTCTCGTTGACATCGAGGTTGACGGAATTTTAATAATTTTTATTATTTTGTTCAACATGTACAAATCGTTCAATGATCAAATTATCAAGGTATATTACATTTGTCAATAAAATATAAAAGAAGCTTTTAATTTTCTTCCATTTCATGTCGTAGTTTTAAAGACATCCTAAGATAGTTCGTTCAATTTTTACGTATATTGTTCCAAATTCATGTACTTAATTTGTGTAATTAACATTTATTAAGATTTATGATACTCGAATTAAAAGTCGTATTTTAATAAGATGCCTTGATTTTTTATTTGAAGTATTATCAGAAAAAGATTGTTCTTCAAGAAAAAGATGTTGTACTTACTTTTTATGTTCGTACAGGTATTAGGGAAAGGATGATACGAGAAATTTATTCGTATAATGTCAGTATAAGGAAATATTGGAATTGAAGTACTACCATCATAAGCACTGCGCAAACAGTAAACATATTTTTTAATTCCTGTATTCCATTCTACATTTCCATTGATCATTCAGCTGAAGTAAAACAGTTTTCCAGTTATAATAATATAAATGGTTGAAAATATTGATGTTATTGGAGGCGGATTAATGAAGGAAGAGAAATAAGTATTAATTAAAAAAAACCTTTCGGTCTAATATGCTTTACTATTTACAGAATTATCAAATATTGAGGATTTCAATTATGTTGCTATTCCCACATGTTACATTCAATTTCTTTATTACTGTTTGCTTGTTAATTAGAAAGAAGAGCAAATTAAAATTTAAGAACCATTGTTGGGGTCACCCAATGGGGTGGAAAGAAAAAATTTCTCCGTAAGATCCCTTATGGAAGGAACTGTTATGATTGTAGGAAAATATCCTCGGAAAATTTAAAAATTTTTTCAACTACGTTAATAAGGCGTGCGTAGCGCAGTGATGTACGCATTTATGGGAAACAATGTACCCTGCATTCGATACGAAAATTATTTTTGGGCGTGCCTAGCGCAGTGGTCTATGAGTGGTAATTGAGACAGACGTCTCACGAAAGGTAGGGATCTCCTATCACTGACCGTAAAGAAGAAGATCGCTCAAACAATATTCAATTGCCCAGATTGGAATTTCAAAAAAAAAAAATAAGATAGATATGAGTTTAGGACATTTGGTAGAGGAACCATTTTGGTAGACCGACTGTTTAGTAGAGGGACTATTTGTATAAATTAGTAAATTTTAAATTACAATTACATTGACTTAATTACATATTTTGATTCTTAATATTCGAAAATTTTCAATTTTTGAAGTAATCAATTTCCATTATTATTACGGGCATTAGTATGGAAGTGACAGATTTTGGATAAAATTTAATTACTTGACAATGGTCGAAGGAAGGGTGCTGAATTGACAGTTTCATTACATCGCCTGTCGTGCAATATGCGAAAAAACCATCCATTTAGAATTTTTTAATTTAACATTATGCAACATCTATAATTATTTCTGGTAATGGAATTCGGTTTGTTAATGAAGATTATATTGTTTTATAAGAAATGGAATATATTAGAAAACTGGAATTGTTCAAATGAAAATTTTCGCTTATTCCAATATGTTAAGAAGGTTGTTTGCCAATCAAATCTAAAATTTTAAAATTGAAAACAACTAAAATGTGATACTAATCGCATTTTAATTATCGTCTGAATGATGTCTTATGAATGACGTCAATCTCACATTCTCTATTCCGATTACAATTATTAATTTGAATTATCATCGAAGATACCGTAAATTATTTGGTTAACATGAAATGTTTGAAGCACAAGTAAAGATCTATAAGTCTGGTATATTCCCTTGAGACTAGACATTTGGTATAAATTCAATTTTTATTTTCAATTCTTTCGATGTTTTGGAAGAAATATTTTCGTCTTTTTTTTCTTCCCACACTTTGCATGAAAGTTTCATATTCATCTTTCTTTACTTTCCCCGTATAAAATTTTAGAATTAAGAACGAAAAGATAATGTGGTTAATCTAATACTTATTTATGATGTCGGAAAAGGAAAAATTATTTTTGTCATTAACATTCGGATAAAATCGTAGAAAGAACGATTGACCTGGTCTATCATTATTCACTATGTAGAATATGGTAAGCGTAGGGCAACGGATAAATAAAGAACATGGATGGAATACTCAAATTGAAAAGAAGGAATTGATGCTTCGTAAAACGAACATATCATATTAATTTCTGTCTTTATTGAAGAAAAAGTGAATTTGTTATGTGATAAAGAAGTTTATTTATTTTCTTCTTCATTTCCTTCCAAGAAGCACTGTTCGGACGTTGATGCACTCACTTTCAATGAACTAATGTGATATGGAATAATTTATATTCAAGAAATTTAATTAGGAAAACAAAAATCGAAGTAAAAGTAAATTTATTATGTTGACTACGCAATCATTTTTATTTATGAAATGCATCAATCTGATAGTTGAAAATGAAGATGAATAGAAATAAATCATTAAGACATTCCCACCATAGGTGCATTTATACCTCCATTAGAGTACAGATATCAATAATAGATACATATTTTACAGATTCTCTCTGATACTTTATATCTCCATCTTTTTCCCGAAATTGTCATTTTTTTAAATAGAAATTTATTCAATTGTCCTCCATTTCATCTTTCCCATTAATTATTCTTTAAATTGTCTTCGTAGCATTTCATAACGAAGAATTATGTAAATTATTCTCGTTTAAGTATAATGTAAGTATTGAGTTTGACCTACATGATTGATGAGTTACATATCATGCACAATCTGACAAGTTTACATATCAGCCTGATAGGAACCGAAATTGCTTATATTATAGACTCTATAACAATTAAAAATATTCAAATTTCTCCCATTCTTCTAATAACTTTCTTTTGTGAAATTTGTAGTAAATTCAAAGCAGACAATTCTTTACATTATTGTGACAACTATTTCAAATTGAAAGTACTCATCTAATACCCAGTGGGCATAAGCTGAACTATGTGTGGATATTACCCACACAATATTAACTGAAAAGTTAATTTGGTTGAGATAATGTCAAATTAGTTAACCTAAGGCTACTTTCCTACGTATGATATGAAAGATATTGTTCCTTCCTTCAATGTTCAATTAATCAAATTATTCGAATTTATTAATTTGAATGTCTGGGAAACTTAAGGAGTTTGCATGTAATAATGAAGTCATAATTACATTATTTATAATTAGTGCTGCCTTAACACCTCCATTTTATGATGAATAGCGAATGATCATAATTGCAAAAAAGGAATATAATACCTCTTTTCCAAAATACGATAACTTCAAAAAGTAATCCTGCAGCATCAGAATCTTGGTATTTCTTAGTTGTACAGTCTAATTATCATTGTCAGTGCTACGCTGATTAGTTAGATGTGTCAGTTAGTCCTCATTTGAAGAAACTAATAAGATGCAGAACATCCCTGTTTGAAGATTGATCTAAAATCTAAACTGAATTAAGATGTGTCTCTTTTGCATTTGCATTTACAAATCTTCCTACTTTCAATCTTCTTTACTTTGATTAATTTCACAGTTATTTCCATTAGTTCGCACTTTACAAATAACCAATAATATCATATTATTCGTCATATTATTAATATGATGTCATTAATATGTGTCGGATAATGTTCATCCTACGTCATTTCTTTCCTTTACCAATTTCTTTAAACTAGAAGAAATTTTTTCCTGTAATTCTTTTCATATGCTGTGTTACTATTGAACAATTACAAGGTGCAATTCCCATTCAATATTAGTGCATTTATTAGACTTATGATTAACTAGCCACATTTAATAGAATTCATTCAATATTTATTGTCTGTGAAAATCCTAAGTTACTGCACTAATACTTGTTCATTATTTATCATAATTTCAATCATTTTTAGATATAGGTCGAAAAATTGAGAAATATTTTACTTTACATATTCTTTAATAGATCAGAAAGCGGAATGGCAGTTTTTCAGTTACCCTAAATATTATTATTAAGTTTTTGACATACGGTTGTTGAATTTCAAAATAGTCGAGATTGTAATTATTTTTGCCTACATTTTCCCTAGAAGAAAAGCCCCATAATTTTAAAAAAGGTCATCGATAAGTTCTGATAATTAAAAAAATAGATAAAATATGTAACATATATATTTCATTCAATGTTTCGCAGAAAGTGTCTGAAATTGAAAACTTCAATATTTCTGTCTAGATCGAGATGAAGGGTAATTTATTAGTTTGATAACAATATTAGTACTGATATTATCAATCCATTTGAAGTTATAATTGAGAGTCTTAAATTACTACATAATATAGCCTAAACTAATATTTGTAAGTCGCTTAGTTCGAAAATTTAATTGACGTTGTTATCTATCTGCATTGGAGAAGAAAGTGCTTTCCAATCATTCCTCCTAATTATGGGATAAGTATGAATTAAAGATACATATTCAGTCTATCTGAATGGCGACAATTTTCAGCTTCCATGAATATATTTAGATACTTTAATTATGAAGGAATTATATTACATAACTACTCTTTATAAGTCGGACCGTTTTCTAGATGAAAGTTTCGTTCGATAAACAAATTTCTTAAGGAGAATAACAAAATTTCATTTTCATAACGAACAGATCAATTTTACATTTCCTTTTATCATTCACATGTATTTTATAAGGGCTCGTTCTATTTCTATTCTAGATACATCTAAACAAACATTGTTGTTCGTTGCTCTAATATCATCCACCATTTATTGGATGATGATAAGTGGAAGAATAATATTGACTTGAAATGATTTCCACCTTTCTTCGACAAATTCTCATTATTTCTTCAGCATCCACACTCATCCTTTGTACGGTAGTTGGGAATGCGCTGGTGATTTTAACGATTTGCGTTCATCGTCAATTCCATTCGGCTGGTTATTACTACATTCTCAACTTGGCATTTGCTGACTTGTTAGTTGGATTGATTAGCATGCCAACGAAATTATTACTCGAATTGCAAAATGATTCGTCGCAATGGCCATATAATCTCTTCCTTTGTGATTTGTATATGGCATTCGACTTCTGCGTAACATCTGCATCATTGCTTACATTGTGCATCATGTCATTGGATAGATATCGTGCAATCAATCGTCCTTATAAACATTTGAAAGGCAAATCAGGCAAAAAGACTATACTTCTCATTCAACTTTGTTGGTTTATGCCACTAATGACCTGGGTACTCTTTCTATTTCTTCATCGATTCATTAACCTAAACGATTTTCATGGTTACTTTCATAAAACCAGTATAGCACTTTGCTCATATCCCGTACCATTATATACTACGACAATTTTAATTATGTTGAATTATTATGTTCCCGTAATATTTATGGTAGTATGTTATGGACGTTTAATGAGACACATCCACCAATTGAACATTCAAAAGAAGAATGAGAAAATGTGGAAATCGATTCAATTTCTTATCAATCTCTTTCGTATTGGTCAACCAAAATCAATGAAATCGATTGTGGATGATTTCCGTCATTTCGATGATGGAAATACATCTAATATCGAAACTGTCTATGATATTCGCAATTCGAGTGACACAAAACAACCTTGTTGTGAATCGAGAAAAAAAAATTTAAATAATGTTAAAGAACATCCACCAGAATCAAATCGTTCTTCTTTCCACAAGAAATATTTTTACAAATCGCCATCATTCCGATCTGTCAAATCGTGCATTATTCACCGTAGTTGTTCCAACAGAGAAAATACGAAATTGTTACAAGATAAAAGAAGACTGTCAATGTTCGATTCACATCCGAACAGAATTAAGCGAATCAACATCGAAATGTTTAATAAAAAAAATTGGAAACATGAGAAAAATTCTGATAATCAGAAGAAAATTTTAAAACTTTTCGAGAAAAAATCCAGTGATCTATCATTTAATACAACTAATCAAATTTTATCATTATCTCCCCGTTTAAAACAACATAATCAAAATCGTACTCATCGTATTACTTCTTTCATATCTGTGCCATCCACATCATTCTGTAGCAATCAACAACAACAACAACAACAGCCAATATCTAATTTTAATAAAAATGTGAATAATTTGAATAATGGGAACGGTTTGAAACGATTAAGGCATGCTTCATGTATCTCTTTGGATATGAGAAAAATTTCATTTTTTGGTGGTAAAAAATCACTTCGACAAAAGTCAAATATTTCGACAAGTAGTGAATTTTTAAGGAATTATACGAAAAAAGTTCAAATGAAACGAAATAAGAAGGCCGTCGCAATGTTAGGAATATTGATGGTGTCGTTTCTCATCTGTTGGCTACCATGGATCATACTCTGGCCCATCGATTTATGTTTCCCTAATCGAGTTCCATATATCGCGATGAATCTCGGTTGGTGGTTGGGATATTTCAATTCTTTTACTAATCCCTTACTTTACGTGTATGTCAATAAGAAGTTTAGAGAGAACCTTCTTGCCAATATGAAAATTTTGAAGAAAAGATGTCGATCCTTCTAATTACAACGACTTATTTTTCATTTTATTACTTATATTCCCTTCTTCTTTCTTTAAGAATTAGTATTAAATCATTTTTTCAATTTTGCCAATTTTCTCTTTTTTATATTTTAAGAGACTTCTTTCGGGTTATTTCTTCAATATATTTTTCTCGAACGTTATCCTTGTTAAATTTTTTATAATTCAATATAATAAAAAACTTTTAATAATTCGTGAATCGTTAAACTTTGTTAATTTTGGAATATTTATCGATCATAAATTACTTATTCTTCTTAAAATAAAACATGTTGAAGAAATGAAAGAAATGAATGAAAAAATTTAAATAGTTCCACTTCGACGAGGTGCTTTTTTTGTCGATTTAGCTTTCGGTAACTTTTTGAATTGTTTATAATTCACTCCAACTAACACTAAAGCAATGATAGTAAGTGTAAGTACGACACCATAAGACACACGCAAACCAGTCCTTTCATATAACATAGTGATAGTAACTGGAGCGATTGCTCGTGCTAGTGATCCTGATGATGTCAGATATCCCATAAATAGACCTAATAACAAATTGTTTAGTTAAGGTATGGAGAAGAGGAGAAATGGAAAAGACCTTGATCTTTACTTCTGTCAATAATCTTTGAGTACATCGTATAAGTGATAACGTTACATGTTCCATAGCCAATGCTACAGATGAAAATACTCAGAATAAATTGCCATAATGTTATGATAGTTTGTGTGTAGCACCAATCATAATTTAATGGACATCCAGCTACATTGATAGTGTTCGTTGTTGATGTAGTTAATGGTGAATGAGTTGTTGTTGAATTATTATGAAATTGATGATATGAATGATTATGTTTATGAGGATGGATATCTATCGATTGAAGAATCAATAAAGAAAATTTCATTAATGAGATGAAAATAACCTGATGATTGAAGAGCGGGATAGATGGAAGAGAATGGCAAAATAGCAAAAAGGAAAGAGAAGGCACATAACGCAAATCCCACAAATAACAAATTTACATCTCTAGTTTTTTTTGATAAATATTTCAAGCCTAAAAAAACAAATATTGAGAAGGCACCAATACCACCCAATATGATTCCTGTATTTTTCGTGGCTTCTTTCTTCGTCCACGCATACATATCAATACAAATCGGTGTAGCTAATCTGAATAATTAAGTGAATCAAATTTATCATCATATCGATAAAGAATTGAATATTAACGTTTCGAATACGCAGAATATTGTCATTGTTATGAAGAAGAGACAATTTAAAGAAATAATAGGGATTTTCGATGATTTATTCGGAATCTCCATATTGATTGGGGCAGTCACTGTTAATCTGAATTTCGATTGATTAATATCAGAGAAGAAGCAGATGATACAAAAAGTTGAAATTATTAGAAGGAAAATGCTGAGTAATGCTGGTGCCGTATACATATTACAATGAAAATATTTCATTTCGACGATACCAGGAAATCCGAGTAATGTCATAACTGCTTGCAACACTATGATGAGAAGGAACTAAACTTGTTATTTCAAGAACAATAAAGAAAGTTAACATGGACCGATGATGAAACCGATAGCTTGCATCGCTGATAAATTTGTCATAATTGCATTCTTCTTTTCTGGTTTGACAACTTCAGAAGCATAAGAACGAATGACAGCGATATTCGCTGAACCAATTCCGATGAATGTTCTCGCAATTAAAATTAACCATTTCTTCCTGAAACTATGAAAATCCAATGAAGCTATGTACATGTAGAGTAAGTTTGCCAGAATGGAAAAACTCGTCGTAATCAATAAAGGAATTTTTGTGGATGACGTTTTATCACCGAGCCATCCGAATACTGGAGAGAATATTAACTGACCAACACTATAACTGGCGACGACCCATCCAAAAAAAGTAGTTGTCGACTCATTATCCATTAAACGTAAGTATGGCCAGAGGGATGGTAGACATATTGAGAAACTTAAGGAACTAATCATCATAACGAGATATGTTACAAAAATTGATTTCCGAATTAATTTGTCATCGGCTGACAATGTTCCAATGTCGTTCATGAAAGCGGTATCACTATCATTACTTCGACGATACTGACGAAGTAATGGTTGACTGGGTCTAAAATCATGTCGACCATCCACCGAAAACCGGATATCATCATCATCTTCATCTTCATCAATACTATTATTATCGTTTATAAGCGAAACATTCGATGAATCTGTCAAACTCTCAACATGCGAATTGATCATTTCTCTAATTCAATAAAATTATTTACAATAAAAACTATTTAATTTACTTATTTCATTCTAATCAAATTCTAATCTCAAATGTTTATAAGAATTTATTAAAAACTTAAAAATTCTTTTCAAAAAATTTTAAAACTTTAGTTTTCTTTGTAATAAATTTTTAAAATCTTTTCTTAAACTATTACAAATTTATCGGTAATCTTTGTTAATTGCACCTGCAATTATCGTCCTTCGAACTTCACTAGTGCCAGCTCCAATTTCATATAATTTAGCGTCGCGTAATAATCGTCCGGTTGGATAATCGTTAATATACCCGTTTCCACCTATACAATAATAGTTAGTAATTCAAATGAATGAAAAGATTGAAGATTTGTAAAGAATGAGAGTTCGTTTGTAAAACATGTAATTTAAATAAACAAAAGAAAAGAGAATAAGATAAATGACTAACCGAGAATTTGTATTCCGTCTAAAGCCAATTTAGTTGCCGATTCACCTAATAATAAAATGACAGCAGCACAATCTTTCGAACTTACATTCTTCTCATCTGCAGCTCTCGCTAACGTATATAAATATGAGCGACAACTATTCATCGTTGTGTACATGTTGGCCATTTTGCCTTGAATCAATTGGAAGTTACTTATACTCTTCCCAAATTGTCTTCGTTGATTGGCATAGTCAAATGACACGTCACAAGTATTCTGCATGATGCCCAATGGACCGGCGGCGAGAACGAGTCGTTCATAATCCAAACCACTCATAAGAATATAGACTCCTTTCCTCTTCTTTCCTAAAATATTCTCTTCCTTCACTCTACAATTCTCGAACACCAACTCACAAGTGTTGCTACCTCTCATTCCCATCTTATCCAATTTTGGCATTGTACTAAATCCATCCATACCCTTCTCAATCACAAATGCTGTTATCTGATGTTGTGGTTTCAAACCATCATGATGATCTTCATCCATAAATTTTGCATAAACAATTAATACATCGGCATCCGGTCCGTTTGTAATCCAAAATTTATGTCCATTCAACACATATGAATCTCCATCTTTTTTTGCTGTTAAATTCATTGAAACTACATCAGAACCACTTCCACTTTCACTCATCGCCAATGCTCCAATATGTTCCCCATTAATTAACTGAAATATATTCAATTTTTACTATGTCGAATCTTTTTTAAACTTTTGGTAGATATTTCTTTTTTTGTTCTTCATTTCCATTTCTCACCAATTGATTTACACATAAATTCGAATGAGCTCCATATGAAAGGGCGATACTGGCACTAGCTCGACTCAATTCTTCCATTATTAAACAATGAGCAAGATATCCCATTTTTAATCCTCCATATTTCTCTTTAAAAATATTTATTCATTTCTTTGATTCTGATAAAATAACCAGGTGCAGTAATTCCCAAAAATCCCATATCGCCCATTGATTTGAAGAAATTCTTCAGAGGAAATAACTCTCATCTTTTAATACAAACAAGACAAACTCGCAAATTCTTAAAATTATTAGATTTGTCGATTTCTTGTGCATAAGGTGCTAATTCTTTCTGAGCAAAGTTAAATGCAGTTTCTTTCAACTATTCAAATCAACAAAAATATTTTCAAAATTATTAATCCTAAATAACTTTAATTTCATCGTCGCTCAATCCAAAAACACGTGCATCAATATCAAAATATTCCTTCTTAACTGCAGATGATGCCGAAAATGATCGATGAGAAGAAAATATCGATCTTCGTAAAAAATTACAAATGTTTCGATGCATTTCTCCTAGAAAAAAGTCTTATTTCTTCAATAAACAAAATTAAAGAACCTTTTAGCTATGAATTCATATTGAACTTAATGAAACAGAATTTATTTTAATGGATTAAATAATTGTTAACGAGAGAATTTTCAGAAGGGAAAAAATACAGAAATTGTCGCTACTCGACATTTACGTATACGATAAAAAAGGAGCGAAAGAAGAAAAAGGAAGGAACAGTCGTAAAAGACAAAAACGTAAAAACTGTTTATTCGTAAAACAATGTTTATTTATAATGCTCTCAATAGAATCAATTTGAATGAACCAAAACCGAATCGATTTCGGTTTTGGTTATATATTGTGGACCTTTTGGTCTAAATTGTGGACCCGGCATACTGAGAGGGGTTATCCTGAAACATCTAGAGCAATACGTCACTGACGAGGAATGGAAGCGAAGGACAGTACGAGGACTTTATGTAGATGATCTCGTTTGTTCGATTAACGACGAAGCTCAAGCTATGAAGTACAAGCGCCACATTACTGAAGTATTCAAGTTAGGGGGATTCAATTTACGAAATTGGAATACAACCTTGGATCCGAAAGGCGCAAGCAAAGTATTAGGAATGGAATGGAAGGAGAACAAGCTTTATACAATTTTACCTGAACTTTCAGACGACATAACAACTAGAAGATTATTAATTTCCGAGGCGGCGAAATTTTATGATCCTATGGGCTTCCATGGACCTCTACTGGTGGCAATTAAGCACTTCACATCGGAGGCCACAACGGGTTCGAATTGGGACCAACAATTAAAAGAGGTAAATTACGAGCGGTGGAACGAACTGAAAGCAAGAATGGCGCAATGTTGCAAGATAGGAATAACTCGTCATTTGACAGAGGGAGACCGCGAACTACACGTTTTCGCAGACGCATCAAAGTTAGCTATAGGCGTAGTCGCGTATGCAATGAGCAAGGCCAGTATAAGCCTAGTAACCAGCAGGAGCCAATTAATGACAAGATCAACATTGACGATGCCGAAACTGGAATTGGAGGCTGTGATGATGGGATATAGGCTGATCACATCGTCACAGCCTCCAATTCCAGTTTCGGCATCGTCAATGTTGATATCATCGACTAGTCCTGCCGTGGTCGCCAAATTGTCGCTACTCGACATTTACGTATACGATAAAAAAGGAGCGAAAGAAGAAAAAGGAAGGAACAGTCGTAAAAGACAAAAACGTAAAAACTGTTTATTCGTAAAACAACGTTTATTTATAATGCTCTCAATAGAATCAATTTGAATGAACCAAAACCGAATCGATTTCGGTTTTCGGTTCATTCTGTTGTGACAGAAATAATTACGTTTAGATATGTAATTCAATAAAAATTTCCTTCTTTCACATTTTCTTCAATTCAGACACAGATCACATGGTTCAAATTGTAATTATTGTTTTGTTGGTGGGTGAGATATGAATAAGTGTAGCATATCGACCATTCTTCATATGATTATTTTCTATCTTGAATTCGGAAGTAACGATGATTATTGCCGTACTTTTTACGAATTTTGCTCTTCCCATTTTTGCATGAAACTTTTTAACTTCGTTATTGATTGGTAAAATTAGTCTTCAAATAATTTCGTTGTTAACTTCCTTCGAGTCGAAATGTTTACTACGTCAATTTTATTTATGGTATTTATCTGATTTACTTCAATATGTATATATTTAAATGTGATAAGAAACAAGTTGAATAAATCAAGGTAAGTAAAGTGTATTAGATCAGAAAAGTATCAAGTTTAATTAACTTTCTAATTAAATTAGACGGATAACATCGAAATTCCGTTTGAATGACAGCGAAATTACAAAGAATGATAAAAATCGTTCTTACTGTTTCTATTCGAAAAAAAAATGAACCGAAAAACCTTTGAAATTTTGTAGAAAACGTTATCGACTGAAGTTGTTATCATACGAATTTCTTACCTTCCCTAGTATACAAATACGCACTAAATAAGGGCTAAAATATTAAAATTTGAGGGCTTAAGAAAAACATATTATTTAGGAGCTAAATTAGGTCTAATTTCTAGTCCTATATTAGAGCTTGACAAAACATGTTATTTAGGGTTTAAATAAGGTGTAATTTCCAGCAGTATTTAGAGTTTGAAATAACATACTATTCAATGTTCGCAATAAAACAAATGATCATAAGAAGAGATGATGAATTTTATTTGAAATAAAGAATTGTTAATTAACATATATATGTTATTCTCTGATTCGTTCCTATGAAATAATTCAAACAAGTATTCTATATTATAATATTGATGAATGAAAAAAGTATTATCAATAGATTGAATATAAAACGGACGAAAAATGTATTTTATAAACGACACATTTTATATTATGGTTATAAATATTATAAATTACAAACTATAGTTTGTAGGAGTACAAATTTCAAATTATAGATATGAAATTTTATTGTTTTTTTAAATATTAAAAGATGAGAATGTAATAAGAAAATTTGAGAATTAAGTACAAAAGAACATTTGAAAAATGAACGGTTGTTCGAGAATAGTTTTCAAAATTTTTTAGCCACCTTCCCATATCTATAAGAACGTTTAATAAACCGAACAGTAAACGGAAAGAAGTTATTGGACTTCCGTCTGGAATATGTGCTACTGAAACTTGTTTCTCCGTAGTAGTTGTAGTAAGAGGAAGAATTTGTTGACGATTCTTTTGCTGCCTTTGTGTCTTTGATATTGAAATTTTGGAGACTGTTCAATGAAACTGTTGCTCTTTCCATACCACCGGCACCAAGTTTCGTTCCTTTTTGTAAGAATGTTGAAGAAAGTTCCGGTAAACGATCAACCAAATCTGGAATAGGATATCCACCATTCTTTTTTATTTCTTTGTCATAAGCAATTGAAACACGACGATGTTGGAGGTAAAGATTGACGGAATATCTACCAGGTGTATGAATCTAAATTTTATAGTTATAAAATGATAATTATATAAAACGATTAACGGTTACTGGAACTATTGAAACTGGCATGATTTCGAAATTTTTTCTGTTTGAAACTGTTGATACGGGAATCAATTGTTGATAATAACCGTAAGGATAGATGCTTGAATAAGACAAATTTGGAAATTCGTCGAAAATATCTCGAAGTTGATTAAGTAATAAACCGCTCAAATATTGCTTTTCAAATTTTTTCGCAGCACCAGTTTGTGGTGGACCGTGTAACATGACAAAATCGATATACTCTTTCAATTGATGATTAAATCGGTCACTATAATTTATTCCACTTTCAGCCAATGCCTCCTGAACGACTCGTTGAACTCTCAAATTCTTTATCTTATAAAATACTCGGCCGATCGTATTAAGAATATGTAGGAAATCGATACAAGAAGCATAATTGAATTTATAATATTTCTTTGTAAGAATATACCACAATTCTAATTGTTTCGTATAATATCGACTCAACTTATAAAGAATACTACTGGTCATCAATTTCTTCCCATAATCCAGAATGAAATGATTTATCTTTTCTAACCAAATATAAAATTCTTTTGATGCCGAATCTAATATGATATTTTCGATGAAGAAGTAAAAGGAATTGGGGAGAGATTGTCCCAAATATCTTATGTCGTACTTATTCTTTTGAAACATATTCACCAACTTACCTATTCGAAATTCAATGGTTGCAGGTAAGAAGGGGAAGATATTTGATTCGAGTTCATTGAATCCCGATTGATCAGATGTACTAGATTCCAAATGTGTTTTATTCTCGTCTTCATCATCATCAATTTCGTGCATCATCTCTTTACTTTTCATATTCATAATCTTCTTTGAAATTAATGAATATCTCGAAGAATTTTGTACACTCTCTTCATTTGTCACTAGTGACATCTTACTCGGACTTTCGAATGTTGGTTTGGTTTTGTTTGATGGAATCATTTGTTCATTCTGTTTATTCGAAAAGTTCAATTGTTTTCTCAAAAGACTTTCCCTTCCACAAAAATATTCTTTCGCTAATGGAAATTCATATAAGGTAAAAGAAAATTTTATAATTTTTAACAAACGCCTCCGATTTCCATTAATGTCTTAAATCGTTCTAGTCTCTCATCAGGAACATGACAAATCTCAGGATTTTCCTTATGAACAAATAAACCCCATTTTCGTAAAGTATTGTAATCCACCGTATCATGTCTATTTTAAGGAAAATTAAGAGTGTTTTGAGTAAATTAATTTTACCTGTTATATCGACCACCAACAAAAAAACTTTGTACTCGTGTTTCTTTCATGGGCAGTTGAGTGGCACATTTCCGATAAATCTTACTACGTCGATCGACATTTCTAGACTTTAATAAATCTTGCGTAAGTGAATCCTTGACGACAGTGGGAGTTTCCTTTGGAGGATAACATTGAATTTTTCCCACCTTATGTTCTTCGACATTGGTTCTAATTTTTCGTGCATTGATTTTCAAAATTGGATTCGCTTCAACTTCACTATTCGGAAGACATAAATAATCTGTTTCAATCAGGTTTACTTCCGCATTCTAGATTTCATTTTAACCTCTCTTTAATGTCATCTTTCAACCAAATTGAGTTGTTATTACGATTCGATTCAATTTATTATTTTTTAATTAATCACGATTTCAATCAAACAAAGTGCGCAAGTAATCAAATCTTCTTATTATCAATTTCACTCTAATCAATTTTATTGTTAAACAAATTTTTTTCATATTTAATTATTCAAAACAATTATTTTATTTTTATTTATATCTGTCACTAGAATGAACTTATTGACCTAATGTATTAAAATAGTCAACGAATAGAATAAAATTACATATGTGTAAGTGTGCTGGAAAGATGAGAATTTTTTAACTTAAACAAAGAAACTATAATAAACGTAAAGACGACTGATGTCGAATTTGAATGGGATATAAAAGGTAAAAGAGAGTGTAAAGTAATTATCCTACTTAAGATAAATGTATTAACACTTGACGGAAATTAGAAGAAGAACATCGTCGTTCAGCTCCAAAGTTTCTCCAAAGACTTCAATCATGTGACGGTGCATACTGGTCAAATATTCTAACCACCTTCCATGCGTTCAATTTTAGTTTCTAGTCTTTCTTTATTAGGACAATATATCTTGGCATATGCATCACTTCGACTATATACTATTTCAATTTGCTTCTGAGTCTTTAATAGATTAGACAGAAAAGATTAGACAAATCAGAAAACTTATTTATGAAACATTATATTATAATATAATCATATTATTACGGATAATGTGTACAACCAGTTATCTTATTTTCTTTTTAATTTACCCCGAGGGGATTTGACTATATAATTTAAAAAAAAAAAAAATATATATTATTTTATTATTATTATTTATTGATTAAAATTGTCGTCGGGATAAAGTAGAAAAAATTGTAAAAAAAATTTCGATCTTCGTCAGTGTTGATCAATCGGTGTAATAACTATATTTAGTTATAAAACTTTTACTAAAAGATAATAAACAATCACTTTTCCAGCAGACTTACCCTATATCATATTCTTATTTTCTTTCTGGCGATAATAAGCATGATTTATTAATTAATCGTTAAAAACTTGATAATAAAAAATTCATAGCGTATAATAATTTAAAAATTTATTTGAAACAAACTACAAAACTAATGAGATATTTTATTGGAAAAAAGATTTTACGATTCAGATATTGGATAAAGTGAAATATTTGTTCAATAAAAAATGCACAAAAATAAAGTGTTTAATAAAAACGGCTCTACTCATTGATATCACTGATCATTGGTAGGGGTCTCTTCTTTCGAGAACCGTAATATGTTAAGTTCGTTTCATTGACATTCAGCTGATTATTTACGTTAGCAATCGAATATCTTCTTTTAGTAGGACGTTGTTTTGATTTTTCCGATGAATTAATTGAACTAAATTTATCTTTTTCGATCATTTCAGTCTGGTCACAAGATGTTTCGTCCAATTCATTAAAACTTAATAAAGAGAAACGACGATTCATAGATGGTGTTTTGATGAAATTTTGAAGAAATGGTTCGTTTACCGTATCTTTGGGCAACGTACAAATAGTTGATGGTTTTGTTGTATAAAAAGATGATTTAAGCACATAGCTATCCAGATGAATAGTTGTTCCTTTTTTCGTTTTTGCAGGATGAGGTGACGCACTATTCATAAAAACCCGATTCTTTTTTAGCGACCCTTTCTCAAGTCTCTTTTGACTTTGAGAAAACAAAGGTGCAAGTGTGGTTGTTGCTACAGAATGTCTTCTTCTTCTAGTCAACATAATTTGTTGAATATGCGAATGAAAGTTCCAATTCCCTCTCAATCATATGACTTTAACTACTTATAGTTTTGATCAACCACAAACACTTTCGATTTTCCTATTTGCTATGACAACAACATTTTCCTAGGAATTCAACGTTTTTTTACTTTCTTTTCCTGCACTTCCTCAATTTTCCTTATTCACTTTCAAGGAAGCCAATGTAATTGAACTTTCAATATGGATACGAAAAGAAAAGTTTTGATAAAATTCTACATTTTCTTTTCACATTTAATAAGAAGAAATGCTAGGATGAGAAATTTTATTTAAAGAAATCAAAATAAAACGAACATTATTGTTGATGAAGATGAAAATATATTATATATTATTAGATATTATATGTATGAAACGTAGAAAACTAGTAAATTATAATTCGATTCTCAATTATATATCTTCAACATATTTAGAAATAGAATTGAAAAGTTATTCAGTAAATCGTCGTCCGACAACTGCAATAATCGCGAAAAAAATCGAGGTAAATAAGGGGAAAAACAAGAGATGAATCATAAGGAACGATGTAATGTTCATGAAGAATATGGTGAGCAATGCAACGGCTACAACAACAGTGAATAAACTTGGACACTTATCACTTCGTTGAAGCATGCCAAGAGTGAGTGAGATAGAGAAAAAAATGAAGTTGGCAGGTGTTATAGTAAATAAGGCGGATGTGACATCTGCGAAAATGGGAATTAATAGGAATTGTAATGAAATGAGAAGAAACAATAAACGACATAGAAACTTATTGTCTAAAAATGCAAAGATGGCGAATGTGAATGATATAATGATTTGCATTATAGTAATCCAGGAAGTGGTCGATAATAGATCGACAAGGAAACTGAGTGGAACATTGAAAACATAAAAAGAAATTTTCTTCAATTCTGATTTCAGATAATTAAATTTCCTTATAACAGAATTATCGATTCTTAATTCTTTCAATTGAACTGCAAATCTCGTATATCCGTTTTTTATATTCTTCACATCCAATTCATTCATAACCGTTCCATCTACGTAAGTAGTAATTTCTTTTTTACAATCGGCATCCTTCCCATACCAATTGACAAAATTATCGATTGAATTAATTTCATCGCCGGTACATTGGATATATGGAATTCGAAATATATCCGTTTCGTTTAACAATTTCTTTATTCGAACATATGTTCGTTTGTGATCTTTGATGGTATATTTGTTCGTATAGAACATTCCCATTGGTGCTCCATTTCTGAAATTTGTCAAGATTTGATTCATCGCTTTATCGGAAAGAGTATCATTTCCAAAAAATTTATCTATTGGAACCAACCGCAATCTAGTATCACCCAAATGATTGCGACTACCCAACAATGAGAGGAAAATGACTACTTCCACCGCACAGAAAACTAAGAGAATGATGAACGCCCAACTGAAGGGTCGTTTTGTCTCTGAAATATTCTCTAAATAACTTTTCGTCGGATGTACCAAATCGTGTTTGATGTCACTCATTTCTACTTTGGAATAATGTGATTTTAATTCCATTTGATGTGAACGATCATCGATATCATCATCATCTATTTGTCCGAGACAACAATCGCCACATCTCAGTTGTCGGACTAAATATTGGACGGGATTAAAGAGCAGATGAATGATAAAGAGGAAGAAATAAATGGTTGCGAAAAAGAACCAAAAGAATGCTGAACAAATTCCCATGATCAAACAGTAGCAAAGAGCGAAGATATATTCTCGAAAACCAGTCGTCGGTTCCAGTCGTAATAAAAGGAATTTCAAGTAGACATGAGTGATAATAGCGATCAAAGCTGTCAATATATATGGAATTGGTAATACTAAAAGTGAAAGTGCAATAATCGTCAAGTAGATCAACAAGCCACTGATTGAACATTCCCAAAATTTCTGCATTTTCTCACAAATATTACGCTTCCCTTTTCTTCCATCCCATAACAGGAATTTGAGTGATACTCCAATGAATAATAAAATTATTATCAAACATGAAAATATTACTTTGACGAGATAGTTCGTTTGTCCAGTAATTGAAATGATAATGTCATCCATCGTATTACCTGATGAGAGAAGTCCTAATTCATATTCACTCGAAATTGATTCATTATTACTTGGTTCAAACATTGCAGTAAAATTCTTCTTATTATCTTTATACCAATCTTTCACAAATTTTGATGATTCCACAAATTGTTCATAAGTATCAAAACGGAAATTATAACGCATTCGAGTTCGGAAAAAATCTTTCATAATTAATGTTGGAATTGATGGTGGAGTATCACCTTCAATTTCACCATAATAATCTTTTTCATCTTGTCGTTTCGAACGTTTTTTTCTCGTCTTCTCCACGGCATCATAATAGTCATAACTATCATCTTCATTGTCATATGTTGGAATGGATAGATTGGCTAAAATCAGATCGTCCCCATAAAACTCTTTAACTGGAACTGCTGTAGCAGCGGCAAGATCTGTCGGATAATTGACTTCTCCATCGAGCAATTTTTTTTGGTATTTTTCACTTTTGATAATAACTCCATTGATGACATAACATTCACTTAAGAATTTCGCACAAGTATTGTCCATAGTAAGACGTTTGTCAACGAATGTCGTTTCATATGTTCTGATTGAGTTATCGATCAATGACAAAATTCTAAATGTCTCCTGTGTTTTGATAGATGATCCATCTTTCCGATAAAGGAATACATCGATGAACACTCCAGTACTGACCGTTTGATGAGGCATAAATCCTTCGGTGGTATTCATGTTGAACCAATCGAGATAATTAGCATAAGAAGGTTGGAAGAAGATGTGCCTCCCAAACTGCTCAGCCATTTCAACTTTAAATAATCGTTCATTCTTTTTAAGTCTCTTCACATACGAATTAGTTAGAAAACCAATTATTAAAACATTGATAAAAGTTACAGTTAGTAAACAAGCGACTCCAATCAATTGTCGTCTTTTCATTTCTTTATTCTTTACAACTTTCTTACTCTAAATATTCAACTCGAAATCTCTAGAAGAAAAAGAAAGAAAATTATAGGTGGATAATACAGAAATATGGAGATTAGAAAACACAAATAATTTGTTGTTTACCTTTCTTATCAAATTCTCATTTTTCTATTCACGACGTCGAGTCGAGAGGTTTACCTAGTCTCACCTATTCATGTGGCAGATTGCAATGTACATTGCGAATGAATTTTCCCTTCCCATTTTAATTTCCATTCGAATATTTTAGTGGAGAGGAAGCGGAAAATTATTTGACCTTGCTCCTTCTTCGATCAGCCCATATTACATAATATAAACATCAATTAAACATAAAATAAAATTTGACATTCAAATGAAATCATCAGCTCCTCAATTAGAAGAATTTAGACACTTATCAACATTAACAAAAATGAGATGTACATTTTCTTTTTTATCCTTTAAATCTCGTCACATTCACTGGAAGAAAAATAAGGAAGCATTATCATCAGCACTAATTGCCCGAAAAACAAACGAGTAACTATGAATCTTCCCTAAGAAAATGTTCTGAAATGAACTTTGGAAATGGAGAACGTCTTTTGTAAAACGAAGTGGGTGTTTATGTAATTTATATATATATATATGGATATCTCATGAATAAGAAATGTGTGCGTGTGTATTTAACATGCATATACTTCGTAGATACGAAATATAAACCAGAGGAGAAAATTGAAGACTTGAAAATGCACAGCGTAAATTCTGCAAATTAAATTATTCGTAATTTCAATAAAAAATCTGCGTCTGCCAAACGTTCAAAAACTGAATTTATTCTAATAAAATCTCTTACTTAATTTGTTGACGTAAACCAATTAATCAACCCATCTCATGATGGATGTTTAAAGGAAATTTAAAATTAGAGAAATCATGTTCGCAAACGACCATGAATTGATGAAGAAGCAATTGATGTACCCAGTCGAGGAATGGTGCGTTAAGGACGTGTTACTATGGCTAAAATATGTTTCCTCTCAAACATTGTATCCAAAATATGCTGATGTAATTATTAAACATGAATTGGCAGGTTCTCTCTCTCGCTTGACATGAGACCATTTCCTTACTAATATATTTCAGGGTGTTGGCTAATCAAACTCACTGAAAACGATTTGATGTACATTGGCGTCGATGATGAGAATGACCGTCAAAATTTCAAAGAAGAAATTTGTAAGTTACGTATGGCGACATTGTGGAGTGATTCCATCAGAAACTTTTCAAATAATTAGCTTTCGGGAAATTCGTTCTAAATTCATTAACTTAATTCAATAATTCTTGTTAATATTCTCCATGATTACTTTAAACTTAATTATTCTCCTTAATTACAATCTACCTCAGCTATTTCAGAACGAAAATAGAATAGAAAATAGACAATCATTGCTTGTTGAAAAAAAAGTGTTCTGTAAATTTTATTCTTATTTCAAAATACTTATCATCGTAATAAATTGAATTGTAATTTGTAAAACTTTATTATCTACTAAAGTGAATTGTTTGTCAATGGTAAATATGATGCATAAACTTTTAATACAAACTAACGATGTGTTTTAGTAACTTTAGATTCATGATAAATTACATTAGTCATTAATTTTAATTCAAAGAATAAACATGAAAGGAACTAACATTATGGGAAATTAATTAATTGTCGATTTGTTTATTGCTTTCTAGAAATTATTTTAAAATAAATTTTAAGTTTTTAAACTTCTACATCAGCAGTTCTATTTTTAGTATATTAATATAATATATTTAAAAGAAAAAATAAACATCGAGGAAGTGACTTTTTGGGAAAAATAATTATTTTTTTATTATTTTTTATTTATTATAAAATCAAATCTAAATAGGGTAAATTAAAAAGAAAATGAGATAGATTACTGTACATGTTATCAGTGATAAGTTTTCTTCCAATGACGATTTCATCTCTTAAATATTCTGGAATATTTTAAAATATTTTAAAATATTAATCTTTAGTTTGTGTAAAAAGCTTTATAACTGCAAAATCCGGACAAGTTCTTATTAAATAGATGTAATGTTTACTTGAGTCATTTTGGAAATAATATCTAATAGTAATTCATTTCTATTGTATTTTATTTCTTTTCATTTAGTAAATGTTGGACGATATAACAAATATTTTGTCGTGTTCCATTTGTTTGACTCCATTTGTTCTAAAGGAACGATCGAAAATATGTGGTCATCATTTTTGCACGGCTTGTCTTAATAGTATGAAAGAGAACGGATGTGCAATTTGTCGGAAAAATCAAGAGAGACAGGATTATGTTGTTGATCCATTTGTAGTTGAAATGTCCCAAAAATTCATGAAAATAACTGGCAAAGTGGAAAATGTCGAATTGAATACAAAAACTATGAAGATTATCGCGGAATCGACAAAAAATTTGATGGAAAATATACGTGAAGTATATGACTCTCTAACTGATAAAGAAATGATGTGCTTACAGCAAATAGAAATGGAATTACAGAAAAAGAAAGAAGAAGAAGAATGTCAAAGATTGGCTCATGTAGCGAAAAATATAGCCGTGGATAAAATGAATTTCTTCAATCAACAGATCTCATTATTAGAAGAACAAGAACTTAATAGTGGAAACAATTTTGATCAAGTTCTGAAGAAGACGAAAAGAGTCAATATATTCCTAAGTGGGGTCAATAAATCGATGTGTGTAGACATTTCGATGTTTGATCATCTGGAGGTATTATTTAAGAAGATATTCGAACAAGAGCCCAAACAGATTCTTGTTTTCGCACCGTTAAATCAAATAATTCTCAAGGTTTATAAACGATCATTTATTGGACTTTATTCAACTAAATGTGCACTTAAACAAATTATCGATGAAGATTATTATAAATTCTCCATCAATATGAATCAGAAAACGATTGGAAATCACTTCGATCAAATCGATGAACACGACGAATTGTTTTTCGATGCGAAAAATTTAGTTAGCATTGTTCGCCTATCGGATGCTCATTGTTATTTAACTAAACTCCGTTTGACATCATGCAATCGAGGAGTCTCAAATCATAATTCAAATAATTTGAATTTTTTTAGTTGTAAAAGTTGTTCTGTATATAACATTTGTGAATCGTGCAAAGACCATTGTCATTATAATCATTCGACTCTTAGGTTAAATATAGAAAGGCCAATTAATTACGATTGTGATTGCCAAAACGGAGGTAAATGTTATTTGAAAGAAAAAGGGCGACAGGTCTTGAATTATTGGGAAATATTTCCCTGATTTTTGATAAAATCAATAATAATGAATGCTCGATAAGTAATTATTAATATTTTTTTATATTTCATTATTTATCTCATAAAATATTTAATATGTCTTCAATTATTTGTTCCATCATTATTCAATATCAATCCATCGAATTATTTTATCAGTATTATTTAATTTTATTATCCTATCGAATATCGTATTGTCGGAAAAGATTCATAATTTTATCATTTTGTTTAATATTAAAACCAATTTCTTACAATTTTCTTTGCAAACCTTCTAAAGGAAATTTGAAAGGTGACGGAAAAAAATATTTTTCGTATTTAATAACTAAAGTAGATGAATAAAACTTATGAAAATTTTGGTTATTCTTTCAATTCATCTCAATTTGATTTTAACTTTTCATTTGGAAAATGTACAATATTTTTTCTTTCATCACATCATTATTTCTGTTAAACTGTTCGTTCTTCAATTCCGTTCTAAGTCGTAGTATCTTCAAGGAAGAAGAATTGGAAGATGATTTCAGAACGAATTATTCGATCATGTTTTTCCTCATCATTTTCACAATGATCGTACCAAGTATTCTGATAATTAGTAAAATGAAAAGTTTTGAAAAAAGTTTCTTTCAGTTTTATTCAATGATAGTTAATGAATTCCATTCGACAGTGTTTACTGAGTTTCCTGAAGAAGCCGATTTGTATGAAGCAAGGAAAACGAGATAAAATTATGAACCACTCAATCTATTTATGAAGACAATTTTCACCTTCTTTTTTAAATAAATTTCTCACTTTTGATTCGAGAGCTCTTTAATAAAAAATAATTTAGAAGAGGAAAGAATATGGCGAGGAGGTTTTTTGATGAGAAGTTAGGTGGAAATATATCAGTCATTTCTTCAGCTGCTGCTGCTGCTTTCGTCGGAAGTTATTTTTCAGTGGAATATATGTTCTCTCCACAAAGACATTTGTGGCAAGATGTTGTAAAAAATATTGATCCTGTCTCTACAGCTACAGGACAAGTTATGAATAAGGAAGCATATGAATTCTCCCAAACGATTATTCGGAAATGGAATCGATTGAAAGAAGGAATTGGTTCAATAAGAACTATGTACTCTACAAGAGAACTATTGAAACCATCATCAAGAGGAGCAATGTTTACACGAAGTGGATTTTCACTCGGTCTTCCTATCGATTGGGGTGAAATGATAAAAATGAATAATAATCATTTAATTGAGAAAGATGTACAGAAAAGTATTTTCAATTCACATTCAGATGTGTATATCACAAATCCAAAACGTCCATGGGAAAGGATCTATATAAAGAATTTACTTCAACAAATTTCTCAGAATGAATCGCACAATGAAAAAATGAGAAGAATTTTAAAAGAGTTTTATCATGAGGAAGATATTAATACCAAATCAGTTATATCTGAAGATATGAAAGATGAATTATTAAAATTACTAATTATGACAAATGAAGAAATGGAAACAATTTTAACGGAATCTTATTGGAAAGGATATCATCGTGATATATTCATTGATGCTGTAATGCTCATATTCTTTACATTAATGTATAGTTTTCTCATTTTCCGCTTAAAGAAGATTTGTCGTACGATACTTTCATTCTCTTCATCTACTCTCATTTTCTCCACATTATCTTTTATTACGTTACTTGATCTATTTCGAATGATACGACAATATGAAGGAAATCATGTTTTAGAAGAAATGTATGAAATGAGTGATAAAGATAATTTAAATAGATTATCTCATCAATTGAAATATTTTGATGCTTCAATAGCCATAGATAATCGTTGGAAAAAGTTGGAAGAATTTTTTCTCAAAAATGAAATGATTCTCGACAATTATATTGAGAAAAATATCATTTATAATATTTTTCATATCATATCTCAAGTTTTGGGGGAGTCGAATCCTCTTTTCAAGAAGATTCTTCACATATTTTCATTTGATGATGAATTATTCCATGAGAGTAAAATGGAAAAGATTGAATTGAATCGATGTGAATTGGAAGAAGCAGTTAAAGAGGCATGGAATAACATTGATTTCAAAGATGAAAAATATATATTTAAGAATGAAGAACAGGAAATTTTTCTGAAAAAATCATTCAAAAAACAAATGTTTGGATTTGGGTACGATGGCGGGAAGCCGTTGGATAACATTAAATTTAATAAATCGAATGATGAAAAATTTGAAGAATTGAAAGAAAAATCTATAGAATTATCAAAAACTTTACGTTCTTTCGATTATTCCACCGATCATCATAGATACCAAAATAATGTTATCAAAGAATAAAATTACTTCTGAATCTTTTTTAATAAAACCGTTAGTCGATTGTGGATGGTTTTTTCACTTGATATCTCAATGTCTCTCTAACATCATCTGTTACATTGTAAGTTACATCATCTTATTGATTCGTCAATGGAACTCAATATTTTAAAATTATTTTCAGATTTATTTTCAATAATAAATTATAAATATTATAAAAAAAATTATTCTTCATAACATTTAAAATTAAATAAGAATTTATTAGAATGAATTAGAACGAAAATGGTAATTAGAAAGAAGTTTTTTTTAATTCTGATATTTCAATTCGAATTACATAAATGGAAATCTAGAAATCGATTCCACTTAATATACATGAATCCATATTAACGCTTTCTGAGGATTTGTTAAAAAATTGAGCAAAGAATATGGAAATTGGTTTGTTGGATATATTCTTGGAAATGTGATAAACCGAATTGGTTGTGTTTGGAGAACAGCCAAATATTGATTTCCATTCATCATTACTATAGTCAAACAGAGTTTGAACTCGATCCATCGATGATTCGTGGATGATGTCGTATCCGAAATAATCAAATTGTGATTCATGCCAGCATCGAGTTGAAAAAAGTGAAAAGAGAAAAGTTTTTATAAGAAATTCGTAAAAGTTTTGGAAATGTTTTGAGATGTTCATCAAATCTTTCCCTATGTCGATGATTTGCTTCCAGAAAATATTATAAATCAGTTGTACACTGCACGTATCAGCCAATGTCTCCTCAACCGATTGTTGGAGGTAAGTCCTATATTTGTCGTGGTTATTTCTCATTTTAACTTTTCTAATGATTTGTCTCAAAATTGATTTTTGAGAGAATTGAACATGATCAAAATGACAAATGGTATTGGGAAATGTGGAAGATAATTGTGATTGCAAAAGATGCATATATTCATGTGATAAAATTTGAAGTGGAGTATTCAATTTAGCCATTTCCAATAGAAGTGGTCGAAATTGACGGAGAGATTTTTCGATGAGCGAAATATTTCCTTTTCGAGATGTTATTTCTATTCTCTTTATACGTGTCTTCCATTTCACAAAGAAATCTTCAAAATCTTCACGAGCATTATAAGATAATTTATCGAAATGATCATTTGGTGTGGCGGATGTTGTAATAAGAATTTCTGGTTGAATATAAAACGAATTAGTTCGATAATTGTACATCGCATCCATATCATAATACTGACCAGCAATGGCATAATTAGAAATACTTTCAACATATTTCACTTGATAAATTTGCATTAGATTCGAATGAATATCAATGGAATTTTTTAATTTATAATAACGATATTGAATTCGATAATCTAATTGATTAATAATATTTTTCCTCGCCATATCAATATGATCTTGAATAAATGATGAATCATCAATATTTCTGATCGAATAGAACATTCGATTCATAATATTTTCAATGAATTCCAAAGGTTTTAATGTAAGATTCATATGGAAGTAACATTCATTGCATAATTGACCATTATGAATATAGTCGTCCTTCTTATTCTTGTTACAAAATTGTTTTATATTTTTTTCAGAAAAATTAATTTCTGATAATTTTTCATTTTTATCAATAATTTCAATCAATTTTAAAATGTTTTTTCGAATTTCTTCATAAACTTTATCACAATTTTGTTTACTGTTTTTTGATAGTTCATTCTCCGTCGTAATGTTTCCAGACGACATAGTTAAATTATTTTTACTATTCGGACATTTCAAATTGATAACGGTTTTAGTAAACCATTCCAATATTTGGAGAAGTTGATAATTATCAAAATTTCTCATGGGGACATAATTGAGAATGGGAAATATGTTAAATCGAACGAGAACGATATTGTGAATTTTGTTGAAAATCAAAGAAAGTCGAATTCGTATCAAACATTTTAATCGATATGCACATTGCGAATCGGATTTTAATTTCTCGAAATATTTTTGAAAGTATACTAAAAATTTCTGAAGAATTGTTCGATATTGTTGGAGGAAGTAAAGTGAAAATATTTTTGTTGAACTTAAAATATTTGCGCGTTTTTCTGTGATCGGTTTCCAGGAATGGTTAATTAAAAGTAATTTGGATAAAAATGAAAATGGATGTGTAATCTTATGAAGACAAATATCTTCCACCGAATCGCCTTGGTGTGGGAGAAAAGGATTGTTCATTTCATTACAAGGTTGACCACATGATGTCACATATAATGGTAAAATTGTGAATGGTTCATGAAGATGTAAATCGATTTGATAATTTGTTCCGTTTAATTTCTTTTCGATTATAGTATCGTTATATCGATATTCGTTTGAATTGACTATTGAATTCGCCAACACATTTCCCAAATGAATTATAAGAACTTGAAAGATTCGTTTGATGAGATTAAAAGAATTCGATTTATTTTCAAATTCATGATGGATCAATCTCAACGGATATGATACTTTCATGATATATGAAGAATTGAATTTTGGTGCGTTCAATACTCCCACATAATAATTGATTGGTGACGGTAATCGATATGTAATAGAAGAATTTATTTTTAATGCATCCCGAATCTTATTACCGTCAGTTTCGTAAAGAGCATCATTGAAATAACCGACGATATATGATAATAAGAATTTATGTGCAAAATTTGTCTGAGATTGCTTGAGGAAGAATAAGAATGAGTCTGTTGAAGAATTGGTCATATAGACATCGAAGGAATTCATTAGAACGAATGGCATATCAGTAAAAATGGAAAAATTGGGAGAATAATTCAAAGTATTCTTCTCATTCATATGTATCAAACAATTATCAACCAGATCACCAAATAATAATTTTAGTGAAAAATTAACAAATGTTTTATGATCTTTCAATTTATTTTTTTTAATCGGTTCAATTTTCTCAATTATTTCGCCGATACTTTTTTGAATTTCTTCAAAATATTTAAAAATTTTTGTTATCGAACCTTTGTAATGTTGTTGAAGTTTAACATTTTCATTTTCTTCAATGATCTTGTGAAGAACGTGATGAATGATGGGTAGAATATCAGTTTGAATTTGAACAAAATATTTTTTGAGATGGAACATTCTCGATATGTTTGACCTTTCAAATGAAGAAAGAAATGAACAGAAATCTAAAGAATTCATAATTTGAATAGTTTCATTGTCTTTCGACGCAACTGATTCTAATGAGCTTTTAGGAATAATTCGATAAAATAAGTTGCTTTGATTACGAGACATTTCTCCTAAGATACTACCATAAGTAGAGTAGTCCAAACTTTTAAACATATCCTTCGTTGATTTAATTGGCGTTGTATTGACATAGTCTTTAAATATCTCTACCTCTATTAGTTTATATATTATTGAATATGTTATATTTCTTACATAATACTTGGTGTTAATCGATTGACGTTTAGATTGAAGACATTGATGATAATATCGACTGATCATTGAGAAGTTGAAAAGAGTTTCATGTGATTTATTTTTCTGGTTAAACGGTGGGAATTCTTTTAAATTTTTTTTTATTCTATTTAAAATCTCTTTCTTCCTTCCATTCATTGTTATGCCTTTATTATTGTAGGAACCACAAAAGTAATTTTTCGAATTACTACAAACATCTATCGTTAAATTAGGAAGGACGAATTGATGTAAATATTGAGAGAAAGTAGTTTGATTCTCCTCCAATTCTCTTGAGAGATTCCAATGAAAATTTTCGTTGTATCGTTTAAAATTGTTGTCTTTCTTTCCAGTGTAGATTAAGACGGATACGTAAATAGATACAGTGATGAGTAAGATTGAAAGAAATAATATTATTTTGAATGTTTGATAAATGCTAGAACTATCTTTTTGATTGGGATCAAACTTGACCGTTGAATACTTCATATCGTTCCATCGAATGAATGGTTTCATATAATGCGTATCGTCTTCTTCTTCTGAACTTTCGACGTCATTTTTAATTGTGTTATTATTATTATTATTATTATTATTCATTTATTTTCAACATTAGAATTCGATTATATTTCAAAAATCGTTGTTTTGATGATGTAAGAAGACAGGTACTAGTGTAGAAGAAATTCTGAACTCGGCAGCATCCGTTAGAGTATGAACAATGTTTACCTGAGAACAATTGACTATCGAAAATGTTCTAATTCGATTAAACTTTCTTTTCATTTCATAAAAAGAACTAATCAAACATTCGTTTTTTTATCAACAGAGTTCTATTGAAGAAAATCTATTGTGATAAAAAAAGAATTCTTTCCACTAATTGCGGCGGACATTAATTTGTTTACTTTGCAAAACTGTATTTTTAGAGAAACGAAAATTTAACTATCAGACAGAAAGATATCGTAAATTCCTTATCGTATCACAGAATATTATCATCTTCCAGGATAATTTATTGATTATGTCGTTTTTACGTTGGTTAGTATATTAACATGACTCAAATTGATGCTATTCTCATTTACATATAAAATCATGACAACGTTTCGTTCAAATTCAAATCTCATCAGCTTTGAGAAAGACAAAAATTTCAACGTTTGGTCATTCAAACGTTTAACGTTTTCAAATATGGTGAATAATCTTCTGAAAAAAATATTGAGGTTATGTTTTTCTTGTTCAAAGAGAATCGAAATTTTTTTATTATGACGACTAATTTCATGAAAATATCATATTCTATTATCAACCTAATACGATATCATTAAACTACTTATTGATAGATGACTGTTATGAAGTTGAAACATTGAAACATATAAGTATACTTAAATTTTATTTTTAAATTGCAGTAACGAACATTTTACATTCTAGTTTTACATTGGAGCATAATTTGGATCTAATATAGCCAAGATTAACAGTCGTCTTGGTAAAAATCAATTAGCAATATGAAGTTCGAAATCGAAAGTTGAAAAGATCTGTAGGAGCGTAAATTCTAATGGAATAAACTTCCATATACTTTAATTATACTAATGGATTTATAGAAATCATTATTTTTTATTAAATATTATGATGGGCAACTTTTAACTTATTTAATATTTGGCATAAAATTCCTTCTTCCAAATTTCCTCGATCAAATTTTAATAAGTGGAATTAACTAATGTTAAAAACTGGATTATATTATAATACAATCACCTTAAGTGATAATACTGGTGAAGAATTAGTGAAGCACAAAAAGTTAGAGAAAATTCGATTTAGTGAGTAAAAGATTGTGATGTTCTTCGTTCATTAATATATTGCAACTATTTAAGATATTTTTAGATGGTTGGTCGTTGTATTATCTATGTTTAAACATGATTCATGTTAATGAAATTTTTTTGAGTGGAAATTCGGTTCAATTTCTTTTCTCTAACTCATAAACAAATCTTATTTAAATTAAAAATTGCAAGTGCTTAACCATTTTCAGTTTTTTAATTTTAATCATTGTCGAGTTCAAAATGAAAATATTTCCTACTCCAACAAAGACGATATTATTCCTGCAATTTGGTATATTGGTGTTGCTGATTTGTCTGATTGCTTTCCTCGCAATTATGACACAAAGAGCTCGAATGAAATTACAAAAATGTTCAATAACTTTCCGCTTGTAGATCTCAAAATTGAACTCTTTTAGGTATAGTCAGTCAAACGATCGATGAAACTTATAAAGAAATTGAAGCAAAAATTTCGGCAGACAAGAAAGCTCATGTATTACTAATACTCTCCCGGTCTGTCGACTGATGAAGAATTAAAAAATCTAAATACTTGGAGATGATGTGAGAATATTAGATCAAATAAAGAAATCTTTGAGGTTTAGATTGGGATGTATTTATGTTTAGTTTATGATGTATGTTCGCAAACCATTGCTCATCTAATCATCTGACTAACAATAGAGAGTTCGTTAAAATTTGAAATTTGAAAGATCGATAAATGATTTTAGACATAAAGTTAATGCCGATTTTGTTATATTAAGTAAAATATTTATTATGTTCATTGTGGTATTGATGAGGATATAAGATATTTCTTCCTAATTAATAAATGAGCACTATTGGATATGTAATTCCCAATTATAGTCTTGTTAGTTTATCGCATAACCTTCGTCTTATAAAGTGAAGGTGATGAGACGATATCGAAGGCTATCAACTATGCTTTGGAGGAAAGTTGCATATTTAATGAAAGCGAATATCCATTGACATATGATGATTTCATTAAAAGTTATGAAGAGTTATATTCTCATATTTCTCTTGCAAATCTTTTCGAAAGAAATTCTCTCACAATCGTCTGATGAGCAATGGAAGACGGTCATACTAAATTCCATGAAGGTACTACATGAAGGAATTATCGATTCACCCACAGTAGTTGGAAAATATGTTGAGAAAAGTTGTGATAACAAATCTTAAATTTTAGGATAATGTAAATCGGAATGATGCTGAAATCAACAATAAATTGAACTCGACATTGGACGAACGTTATGATTTGTTGGGAGGTGACATGTTGTTCCCCAAAGAGATCAATGTCCTCAATACATTAATGTTATTCAACTAATTTAAATTGAAATAATATTATTTGAAATAACTAAATTAGCGAGAATAATTCATCGGAGAATAATTCTCATCCAATCGATAATGGAAACATTCTTCTTCGTAAGAAGAGAAATTTATACACATCCTCCGGTTCTAATCCAAGTAGATGGCCAAGAAATACCGTTCCATATTACATCAGTGATGGATTTTGTTAGTTTTTCATTTTCGATATCCTTCTCATAATTCCCTTTAGCTAGTTCAATGTTGCAACGTATCTCAGCTTCAATTCACGAATGGAACACATTGACTTGTCTGAAATTAGTTCCATATAATTCCGCTCAACACGATCACACGATAAAAGGATTAATGAGATTTAATCAAGATTATTCGTTGGAAAATTTTTCATTCTTTTTCTCAATTCCTAATAATTTTTTTTAAGTCGATGTGCAGCAGCTGTTGGTTATTTGTATCGTGCTGGTGTTCATCAAATTCCTTATGTTCATGATATTTATATTGGACCGCAATGTTCGGTTAGTTTAATGACAGAGATCTTTTCTTAAAGAGTCATATAATATTTTTCAGTTTGGCAGTGTCGTGCATGAAATTGGACATATTATTGGATTGGTTCATGTCCAATCAAGACCTGACCGTGATGAGCATGTCTCGATTAATTTCAACAACATTCAAGGCGATATGCAATATAATTTCAACAAATATTATCCTGCTCGTGTCGAAACGAAAACAGCGTATGATCTTAATTCAGTCATGCATTATGGTCCATATGTTATTAATGATTACTATTAAATATAGTTAATTCTCATCTGATTAGGCATTCTCTTATAATGGTGGAAGAACGATATCATCGAAAATATCAACTCTTGCTTTCTTAATGGGACAGAGATATGGACTCTCTTATTATGATAGAAAAACGATTAGTGAAGGATATGGCTGTGCTTCGAATTGTGGATATAAAACTTGTGAATTTGGAGCGTTTCTTGACTCATCATGTAAATGTGTGTGTCCCGAGGGTTTTACGGGTGACACATGTAATAATCTTCAAATTATTAGTTAGTTTTAAAATGATGAATTGATTCAATTTTATTATTATCGATATGAATAGATGAAGAAATATCATCAGCTCAATATCATCATTGTACCTTCCAAAACGATATTTGTAATTGGATCCAAGACACATTTCGTGATACCACAAACTGGAAACGAGTTAATGGTGGAGAATTTAAATAATATTTTAAAATTAAAAAATATTAAATTATTTAGGAAAAACATCTCAAACGAGTATTACTTCACGTGGAAATTATCAAAGTTATTTGCATATTTATTTAATGATGAAATTAATTCGATTTCAGATACTTATTTTCTATTTTTATATGACAACGGTGCTCGAGCAAATGCAATGTTACTCTCACGTAAAATTCAAACATCATATAATTCTGAATGGTGTATGATCTTCTATTACCAAACAATAGGATATTCATTTTCCTTGAAAGTCGATGTGAAAGAAGGAGAGAGTTTACGACAATTATGGCAAGCACCATCATCCAAACAACAATGGACGAGAGTTCAGATACACATTCGGCCGAAGACACAAATATTCCGTGTTCGTATTACAGGTCAAGTAAACGACCATTCATCTGCTATAGCGATCGATGATATTACAATTAGTTATGGTAGTTCCTGTAATGAAAATGGTTAATTTTCTAAATTATTTCATATTAAGTAATGTTATGTGAAACAGGACCATCAAAAGTGGTCACTACGGCACGTCCAATTTATCCACAAACCCAAAAGCCTGTAGATGGTAAATGGAGTAAATGGGGAGAGTGGAGTGCTTGTGATTGTAACAAGAATGTTCGACATAGATTGCGACAATGTAATTCTCCTCCACCATCTGTTAATGGAAGATCATGTTTTGGTAGAAGTGCCGAATTAGCAATCTGTCTACCCAATTCCTGTCAACCGGAAAAAGTTGAACAAAATATATGGGCAAAATGGTCAGGATGGTCTGAATGTGATTGTAAGACTAATTTGAAAGAACGAAGGAGAACATGTTTGAAGGGGCCATGTCAGGGACACTCATATGAAGAGAAACGATGTAGTGCAAATAAATGCAATCAAGTTGATAAATATTCAATAAGTACAAATTATCGACCATCAACGAGAGAATTAGCCAAATGTTCATGGGACATAGATCGTAAGATAGAACGTTGTTTATTCTCTAACAATCCACATACAACTTTAAAATATTACATCCACTCTGGTTCTACCCGAAACGCTAATACCGGACCGACATATGATCATACTACTGGTTATGGTAAGTATGTGTATGTAGATAGTCGATTCAGAGGTAAATTGGCCCAATTAGAGACGCCATATATGCAAATCAATAATCCTGGTAGATGCTTGGTCTTCTTTTATCATATGCATGGTATCAATGGAGGTGTTATCTCACTTCTTCAATATTTTTCTTTTAATAAAAACAATAAATTATGGTCACGATCTGGCAACCAAGGAACAGAATGGAAAGGTGTCCGAATTCCATTACCTGTTGGCTCATATTCTTTAGTTTTCCAATATGAAAAAAAATATCGAAATAAGAATGACGTTGCACTCGACGATATAAGTTTCCATCCGATAACTGAGTGTAATTATCCAAGTTATGATAATCAATCCGAATCGGATCAATTAGCAACTGAACAAAAACTGGAAGATATAGAAATTGATAATGTAATCGATGAAGAAGGTTCTTAATATTATACATCCATCATTCATATCTAATGAAATTTATAATATAATTTCTAGCTGAGTCTCTATTACCAGAATCATTATCGAACACAACAGATTTGAAGACGATAACTGTCGAAGATAATTCAGAAATAATTGAAGAAAATTTCATTGAAGAAAGTAATTCAACGAAAAGTTCTATGTCAGATGTGGACGAATTACATGATATTGTAAAAAGACAAACAGAATGTTTAATTTTCTTGAAATTCCTTAATTCATTTATCGGATTTTAAGCATGTGGAGGAAAGTTTTATTTACAACCAGGACAAAGAAAAACTATTCAATCACCTGGATATCCCCACAAATACGGTGATGATATTCTTTGCACTTGGCTTTTATATGTTCCTCTTTTCATTTTGTTATTCTAACAATTTATATATTTTAATCGATTTAGACTGACAATGATCGACAACTAAAATTGACAATTAATAATATCGATATTGAAAATGGATCGAACAATATTTGTTATGATTCGATCGAACTTCGATTCAACTACTTAGGACAACGAGGAATTCGGTTTTCATTTCTTATATATCTCTCAAATTGTATTATATTAACAACTTATTCTTTAATTTCATCCCTTTCTTAAAGATTTTGTGGAAAGGACAATCGTAATTACAATTATGTATCTCGTGCACATTATACAACAGTGATCTTCCGTTCCGATTGGACAAACAGTGGACGAGGTTTCCAAATGACCATAACTGCAGCCTAAATATAATTTTCAAAAATTTTAATGATTTTTCTTTTTTCTTACGAGAAACTACCTCAAATTATTTTCTTAGAAATTCCACCAATTTTCCTTCATTAGTTTTCCAAAATAATTACTTCGATAAAAATTTTAAATTTTCCTTAAATAAATTATTTTATCTTCGAAACACCCGAATTGTTAAGTTAATTGTGAATAAACGTAACGAAGAAATAAATTTAAATATTCAATTTCTTTTAATTTAATAAAAACGATTGAAATAGAAATATTTTATTGGCAAATTCGATTATCGACAATCTTAGGCGCTGACTATATATTTTCGTTGAGGATAGAATGTCTTCCTCATCTTTTCTCGTCGTCGACTTGCCGATTTCTCAGATTTCGTTAGACGTCGTCGAATGGCACGTGTCTTCTTTGGTCGTAAATCTTTCGGCAGATGTTTTCGTCCAAACTTTTCCACATGAAATATAGCAGATCCCAATTTCATTTTCTGATGGAGAGTAATCAAAATTCTCGCGATATTCTTTCGCGTTATGCGAATTTGCGATCTTTTTGATGTTGCGTTCGAGGACAGGTTTTGAGTCCGACACATGCTCAATTTCTGTTGTTGCTCTCGAAGAGCACTACCCAACTTCTTACGATCATAATCTTGAAGATCTCTCATCATCAGACGATTTTTATCATATTTCTCACCCTTCAATTTAAATAGAATTCATAAGTTCAATAAAATACATAACAGAAAAAAGATACAAACCATATCTTCGACAATAAATTTTCAATTATTATTCTTATTATTCTTCTTTATATGTGAGTAGTGTGGAAATTCGAATTCAAATGTTCCATATAATTACGAAATGGAATTGATTAGAGACAAAAAGTTATTTGGGAAAATTTCATAATTTCAAATATAAAGCTTAATTATTTGAAATTTTGATAAAATTGTGGAATTCTTCTAATCTTATCGTTAGAATCGTTTTAATTCTTATAAATTATTTATAAGTTCATTTTCTTGATTCTTCATAACATTCTGATTTTTTTTATTTGTTCTTTCCTTTTTATCATCTTAATTATCGGTCCGTGAGGAAGAATTTATTAATATATCGAATAGGAAACGAGCTATGTTTTATCTAGGAGCAGAACTATCTTCCTATAGATTGTATAGTATAAAACAACATAATGTCTATCTCGTGATTTCTCTTGTGGGGGTAAACATGAAATTATTATAATAAATTGTCTGTTTTTGTCTTTTGAGGGAACAGATCCTTGAACCATTTCTTAATAAAATGGATGGGCAATTACAAAGGGCTCTGCAAATTGAAGAAACGAAAGCTAAATTAAGTTCAGCAGTTAGTATTGAACAATTATATGAATAATTCGCGAAGTCATTTCGTCTCTCTTCGTAATATTACATATCATCAAAAACTGACATCCATCAATGACTCTACCCTATAAATTTCCCATCAAACTTTCTCTTTTGTAGATACAACAGGTGAATGGAAAATGTTGGACGAAATGTATTACATATCCGGCAGCATCATTCTCCTCAAAAGAGATTGGATGTTTGGAAAACTGTGCGGGACGATATTATGACACTATACAATTTCTCACTAGAAGACAAATGCAAGTCGCACACCGTCATTAATATAGATAGTCTAATGTCACTTATTCATGAAGATTATTGATGACGCCTTCCATCTATTGCCTTATAAAGGAAAGGCATCTCTTCCAGATTATTCATCTTCTCAAGTAACATTTTTATTAATCGAAAAACAAAGATTTGCCGGATTCATCCTTCTTTTCTTTCAATTATTCTTATATTAATAAATTCTTAATATTATGAATTCAATCCTTTCGTTAATCCTTTCATCACTTCTTTTATGTTCTTTCGTACAATTGTCTCTCTCATCACCTGCACCAAGTTATTTTTTCATTCATTTACAATTATTCTACTTTTCTCATAAAGACAATAAACATTTGACAAGTGACGATGAAATGTTTTCCGATATTCTACGAAGTGAATATGGTTCCCTTAAAAATGAATTGAGCGCGATTGAAATGGAGAAATTGAGAAATTTACAAAGTCTCATTAACGACGTTCCATTCTCTGACAATTTTTATGATCTCTACAAACGAGCACCTGCTTGGGGTAAACGTGCTCCCGCTTGGGGAAAGCGAGCACCAGCATGGGGAAAATAAATTTATAATCAAGCAGTGATACTCAAATCTTCTATTCAAATCTCTTCTAACTAACGTTTTGCCTTTTTATTTCCATCAATATTATATCATACAATTTTAGATCGTCTCTCCCGCTTTAGATCTCGACTTTTTCGAATTTCTTTTAAAAATTAAATTTCACTTTTTCATCTTTAATCCAAATAACTCACTAAACTTACTTTCTATTAAATATTCTAATAAGAATTCAAATAATTATCATTGAACTTTATTAGAGAAATAACTCGTTCACACATTCTATCATGATAATTCATAATGAAAAATAAGAATTATTAATTATGATGACTAATATAATTTATGATAGTTAATTTGGAGATTAAAAGTTTTCATTATGGAGATATTCAGATTGGAAATAAATTGAAAAAAAATTTATCCATTCTACGCTTCTGAATATTTCTTAATAATCTCCGAATTTCTTGTTGTCAACCACTAGAAAAATGATAAATACAATAACAAGAAATGAAAGGAAATCTCATGAACTTTACGTCGATCATTTAAATTCTTCAACATAATATTCTCTTCAGTATCAGTTTCTTGACTACTGTCTGACATTTCATTCTGAAATTTGAAATTTGAATAATTTTACAAATTTCATAAAAGTTCCAACGACATCAAATCGCATTAGATTAACCTTTCCTATAAAAACCGATTATGTAAATTAGACAATAAAATATCGAATTTAAATTTTATGGAAAACAATTGGAAAATAACTTGAAAAGTTCATTTTAGATGTCGTCAGTTTATGTTTCAACGGATAAGTTTTCTAACAATACATATTTTACAATATATAGATATCTCACAAAAATTATTTACCTTCGTCTTCTTTGAATTTTTTGATCTGGCTTCCTGGGGTTTCTCTGATTCTTCAGTACTATTATAATTTATAGAATTTCGATATTTCGTTTCAAAATTCTTCTTTGGTGCCATATTCAAAGATGTTGCACCACTTAAACTTTCAGTATTGAAATTATTGTAACCTATAGTGTTGTTATGTAATTGTTGGGAATTAATGAGAAAAGATTTATGAACATACCTTCATATCCTGGATCAAATTGATGAATATCATATTCTGTCTTTTCCCATGCTTCATATTTACCATCTAAATGGGTTAAACATTGAAATTTTTTTATTGATTAATTTAAACTTCCGTATGGTACTTGTCGATGAGTTATATCTAACATAACTAAAAATATCTAATTAGTTTTCATAACTTCATTCACATAATCATAACGATGAGCTCTTCGATGACGATTAACATGTTGAACATAAGCGCGCTTTTTCCGATGATGGATGAGCGGGTACTTTGAACCTGCACCCAAAAGTCGAGTATCTCTTCCTTCCATTCTAATGGATAAATTGGAGAAGAATTAAACAATCGCTTTTGCGCAAATACTAATAAGGAAAATTAAAAAAAAAATATTTCGATTTTCTTGATTTTTCGTCACCCTTAAAGATATTCCGATTTAACATACAAAGAATAAATCAATTTCTTAAAATTAGATAAGTTTATTCATAATGAAGATCGTTCATCAGACTACTAACACATCTTCACAATTGTTACTTGATTATACATATCATCATATGTATACAACCGTAAATACAGAATGAATTTCCTTGAATCTGAAAACCATTCGTCAAATGTCCATCCTACGGACCACTAAAAAACATACCTTCCTTTTATAGTTTATACAGTATTAGGTATTAAAAAGAAAAAATATATTCCAAATTTTGTTTTTGAAAATTCATTTTCCTGATACAATCCAATCAATCAATTAGAGACGAGAAAGTGGAGAAAAAATTATCTTCTTTTTACCAATAAACTTATTTCAAAGTTTTTTTTATTATTTAATTAATTATATTCTTTTAAATATTTTTAATATCTAATTTTATGCCAAATGTCAAAATTCAAGTAAATAAATTATTATTATTAAAATATGTGAAAACATTTTGATGATATTGTAAGTTTATATCAGACTGGTTTAAAACTTAAACTAATTAAAATTAAGGAAACTAATATATAATAAATAATTAAATTAATGACCCATTAGTCGCAAATTAAAAATTACCGTAATAAAACTATAATTTGAAGAGTTTTGATGACTAACAGATTCGAAAGTAAACTTTTCGAAAATTTAATAAGAAATATAAAATTTACTTGAACAAGTATTTAGGATTTTCAGTTATTTTAACTTATTGCCAATCCTACTGTTGACTACAGAATAATCAACAATCGCATGATGTTATAGATTAATAAGATTATGAATAACAACGAACTTTAATTAATTTCCATAAAGTTTACGAAAACACGTTTTAATGTATGAATTCATAAGATAAAAATTATTTACTTCTTCTTGCTCACACCGACAGTTCGACCACGTCGTCCAGTTGTCTTCGTATGTTGACCACGAGTTCTCAAACTATTATTATTAGATAATAAGAATGAAAGATACATTTAAATAAAATTAACCTCCAATAATGACGTAGACCTCGATGACTTCTGATTTTCTTTAGTCTCTCAATATCTTCACGGAATCTCGCTTCCAATCCATTGGAGATGGCTTGTGTGGTAGTTCCGTCCTTCGGATCTCGTTGTCTGTTTAAGAACCAATCTGGGATATTATATTGTTTCGGATTCTCCATAATCTTTTGGAGCAATGCTTCTTCTTCATCGGACAATTCACCAGCTCGTTTATTCGGATCGATGTTTGCTTGTCTGACAATGGCGAAAGCGAAACGTCGTCCAATTCCTTTAATTGCAGTTAATGCAAATGGAATTTTCGTTTTACCATCAATATTTGTATTGAGCACACGTCTGATGTGACGGAAATCTTCTGACAAAATAAGCGAACCCTGAAACCATAAACGACAATAATTCCTGATAATACAAAGAAGATACAAACCATTTTAATTTTTGAATCTATAAGAAGATATTGTTGTTTGTAACTTTAAATTAATTTTCTGAAATTTAGATTAAAATTTATTAAATTATTCCTTAATTTTTAACAATTTCTTTTTTTTTAGTTTTGAAATGTTGGCTATTTGAAGAGAAATTTTATTTTGCATTTCCTTTAAATTTATTTCGAAACAATGAGTATAGTAAAAGCAGCTGGTTTCCTTCTATTTCGACGTGTGAATAAAAATATCGAATATTTGATAATGCGTGCATCTTATGGAGAACATCATTGGTCACCACCGAAAGGTCATACAGAGAAAGGTGAAACTCAAATGGAAGCTGCCAAAAGAGAATTTAATGAAGAGACTGGAATTAAATTTGAAGGAAACGTGAAAATTTATGATGAAATGAAATATGATCTCAATTATAATGTAAAAGATGAACCCAAACATGTCGATTATTATGTTGGGGAATTGCTCAATAATTTGACTGTAAAAATTAGTGATGAACATGATGAATTCAAATGGATCCAATATTCCACTGAAATGCTCCAATTGTTGAAGTATCCGGATATGTGTGAAATGATGAAGAATGTTGATGAAAAATTAAAAAAAGAAATTTTAAAACTTTAAATAAATTTATCTTTCTTCCGAATTATCAGAAGTTTTCTATTAGAAATGAGTTCAAAACCAAAAATTCCCAAACTTTCAACAAATCCCTCAACAACATGTCCAATTGAAGAATGGAAATATGAAGTAATGACATTTATTCCATATGAAAATGAAGACGAAATGCAAATGGATTTGAGAACAATGTCAGCGGATAAACAAGTGAATCCTCATCAACTAAAACGAAGGATGGAGATCATAAAAAAAGTTTTACCGAACTTCTCAAATGTTTTCCATTAAATTATTTTTTGTTAATTTGAAGAACGATCACAAAGGTCTGAAAGTCACATTCCAGTCAGACAATTTACGAAAAATTCGTGTTGCTGTTAACGTTTGTTTGGATCATTTGGCATTAGCCGCCAAAACCAGAGAACTGTTCAATAAAAAGAACAATTCTTTAACTTCTAAAACTATTGAAAAAAAGTAAACGCTTCCAGTTCATTTTCTTAAATTATTAATAGTGAGCTTTAAAATTTTTAGGGATTTAATTTCTATAAATAATATAAGATAATAAGAAGTCCGCAAATCGAACGAACAGGATTTATAAATATATATTATATAGTTTTCATCCAAATGACAATTTAATTCATTTTCATTTAATGACAAAACCATAAACATGAAAAAATTTACAAAAATATTTTTATAAATGGGTGACGAATTCACCGAAATAGAACTAAATCGGTGACGAATTCACCGAAATACGACTAAATGAGTGACAAATTCACCGTTTAGCAAAAAATACACAAAATTTAACCTTAAATTTTTTTCTTGGGTGACGAAATCACCGAAGTACTCTAAAAGGAGTGACGAAATCACCATTTTATGGGTGATGAAACCACCGATTTTCGCTTAAGAATTATAGGGTGACAAAATCACAGGGAATCCCATGGACGCATCAAGAAATGTACAGATGAATTTTTAATTCAGTTCTCTGTATATTGTTATGATGGCAACAATGGGACATATCTCTTTTTTATGATAGTTTCGATAATCTTTAAGGATTCACTGGGAATACAGACTGATGGTTAAGAATTATAAGTTTTTTCGAAAATTCCTTTCGTTTATACGGGATGATTTCCAACTTTATCATTTCTGGAAAATTTGAAGGTGATAATGATATAGCAATTATACATCGAAATAGTTATAAGAGACGATCCTAATATAAGTTTGAATAATAACCAACATAATTTTTTAAAGTTTCCTTCCAATATTTATTCCATATTCCATATTCATAGTTTCAGTACAAAATTTCTGTTTCTTACCAACTCCACGTAAATGTTTCTTAAACTATCTGCCAATTTGGTAAAATTTATCACATAAGGTTTTTTTGATGGCATATTTGAATATAAGAAACGGAATGTTACTGATCGATACAAGAATTAACAAACAACTATTTATTATCAGTTAGTCAGGTTCAAAATTAAGAATAAAAAGTTCTTTATTATTAATATATTTATGTTATGAAAATGTTAATAAAATATAGCTTATCGCTAGCTATCGATATTATATTTCTATTTTAAAAAAGAACATTTCAAGGTTTTAAGCTAAGTCCTTTCAAAGTTGTTGTAATTTCCATTTCGGTGTCTGTCGCTCTATCAAGTAATATAGAAGCAGCATTTTCGTACTGAAATAGTTCGAAAAGAGATTTTGGATTTTTAATTGGATAATGCTCTGTATCAGAAAGTATAACCCATTTATCAATTTTCTTCATAATTGTGAAATAATGACAGTTATTTATGGATTTGACGTTTAAAAAAGGAATGATATTATTTGTAGTGAATTTCGTACAGATCATTTTCATTAAATCTCTAATTGTTTGTCGTGACTCAGTTTGTAGAGAATATAACCCAACCATCATGTCGTAATATTTTGCAAATACATTGATATTCTCGTCCTCGCAATGCTTTATTCTATCCTGGTTTTCAGGTATTGAACTATGTGACCGAGGCAAGTTTCTTATATTAGCAACTGTCATGCTATATTCTTCTTCAAGTATAAAACTGATACTTCTTATTTTATAATCATAATTTTGTCCATTAATTTTCAGTGAATGTGTCAATACGCCATCGGCAAGATTCTTTGGAATTTTAGGACTAGCATTTCCGAAAATTATGTTCGTATTGTCCATATCTGCCAAATCAACGTTATCATTTCTCAATACGCTGAGAAAGACATCTTTCATAAGATTTTTCATAGATATAGGACGGATCTCTGAAGCATCATGATAAAGATTCATGATAACGGCTCCTGGTATCGAAGGTAAATTAACAATATTAAATGGAGGACCAAAAAGTTGGTTAGGTAAAGAATGAAACCCATAATATCTGTTCGCTGAATCTAGGTGTTGGATATTTAAAACTTTTATCGCCGTAAGATATGAGGCCTTTACGTGATTAATATCTAAAGGCACAATCATCCAATTCATTTTCGTTTCTTGAAACATATCAAACAATACGGTAGCAAACATGTCATATCGAGATAGCCTGAATTTACTTTGACGAATAGCTTCTAAACAGTGGTCTTGCCTGACTTTGGAGTTTGTATAATACTTAGTATAGATATTTTGCATTGGTGGTTTTTGGATGCGTTCATAAAAAAATCTAGATAAATAGTATTCTCCAACTGTACCATAAAGACTTTGGTCATTTTGGCCCATGGACGCTTTCCTTATATTATGACGCATCAATTGCCCAACATGATACAGCTTAACTGGTATTGGTCTGTGAATTGCCAAAGGATCATTTTCCATATAGCTCTTAAACGCATTAATTCCTTTTGTATCGTCAATTGGATATCTATTTATTTCATTAAGTATATGGGCTGATGACACAATTTGACCAAATAAAGAATTCGAAGCACAAAGACCGAGCACTGCTAAGTTACGAAATAATGGTATTCCATGAGCTAAATAAGTGTAGAAATCACCCATTAGTCTTTGTTTGTCTATGAATGAAAGAAAAGCAAAGTGTTCCATAAAAGTTAAATTCTCTCCATATTCTGCATCCATTTTTTCACAACCCAAAAAAGAATAAAGAAAAAAACAAAATACAAAAAACAAAAACGGAAATTCCTAAACTAAAGTTCTTTTACTTTATATAGTATCCGTGAAATGGATAACCATTTTTTCAGTTTTTGTATTCATTTCACTTTTGGTTGATTTTTTTTTAGTAGAGCACTGCGCTACGCACGCCCAAATTAGGTTTTTTTGCAAAAGAAATTTGAGTGAAAAATTTCAAAATAGTATCTGAAATGTTGGACTTATCATATTTGAACATACAATTATTGAATCAATGATAGGATGGACTCGATGGAGAAAAATAAAAGATTTGTTCATGCTCGAAACTACAATAGCCATATTATATGAATGACAGCAGTAAATCATAAAGATGAGATAATAGTTAGATAAAAACTTTAATTCTCTGTAGATTGATGCAGATTTGTCTTTTAATTTGGGATGTCTAAAAGATCTTAAAGAACTTAAGTGCGGGAGACTTCAACCTCTCTCCTAAGTACATTGATTTATTGATGGAGAGCGGAAAGAATTTTTAATCCAAATTCAATTGTCTCTTCATTGATCTTGAATTATGTTGCAAATCTTCTTTTTCCTTTCAATCGTCAAAAGAAAAGTCCTGGATCGATCACATCATTATTTCGGAGTAGTAAAACATGGATCGAAGAAATCGAATATGTTTCGCATAAACAAAGGAGTGAGACAAGGATGAAAATGAGACAAGTGTTGGATGAAATTCTTATTGAATCCGATGGAAAATTCTCATTTAAAATTGGTTCGAATTCCTTTCTTGCAGTTATCGTGTACGCAAATGATATCCTCATTTGAACGAATAACGTTCGTCACTGTAAAAGAGTTGTGGATTTCATTAGTGATCGTTTAGCTGTTGTTGGAATCAAATTAAATCAGAATAAGTCATCGATTATCTCGAATATCTCCTCATTTCCAATTCCTTAGGATTTGAAGAAATTGGTGAGTAAGGAGGCCTGTTTCCTTGGATGTCAAATTGACTCGAAGACGAAAAGTTCAGCATTGGTAGATCGAGCAAGATGTATGTTTCTCAGATCATTCTATTCATTTCATCATCAGTACTCGTTTTTTTCTCTCAAAATGAATTTGAAATTATTTGTCAGTTACTGTTGTGACTTTTATGGGTTACCGGTATCTATCTCGAATACGGAAAAGTCATTACGATGTCTTGATCGTACCTATAATAGAACAGTTCGGATGATGCTCGGCTGTCATAAGCCTTTCAATAGAGCATTTATGTTCACGATCTGCGAATTAACTCCTTTGTCGTTACTCTTGGCGTAGACGTATCTGAAAGTAATTGATTCTGTTCGCAGTTCAACCCTTCCAATTCCAACGCATACACAATGTGAGAGCCTGTCCTCACCTCTCCAATTTTTCTACCACTGCTACTCGATAATCTATCGTCTTTCACTTGAAGGTGCTGTATCGTTGACATTCAACTTCGATATTCTTACCATTTCCTGCCGAAGCACTCAAACATTTTATTGCTACGCGCAGGAATCTAATTTCAAATAACTACTCTTTTTTTCTTTTAAATTTACCCCGCGGGCATTCGCTATGAATAATAAAAAATATTATTATTTAAGTTTAAATTTATTTTATTAGTTTTTGTTGAAAACATATTCATTTCGGAAAGATAATTTCATTGGCGAGATATGGAAATAATATACGTAAATAGTAGTAAATAATATATGAAATATTCCATTATGTAGTTCCATTTTCCTAAAAGTCGGTAGACTCACCACTTTCCTGATGTTAATTAAGAAGTTATATAATTTTCATCTTAATGAAGATAAACCGTAGTTGTTGTATTAAATATCGGTATATTTCTTGAATGACTTCGATCTCCAATTCTTTGCGAAAATGTTCCAACCTTAACATAGCTATTTAACAGTAAATTCAAATATAAATGAAAACCATAGCTGTAATATTCAACGCAACAGTATTACCTTCTGGATGATTGGTATCTGTTTGTTTCTGTTAAAATAAAATTTATACTTCACATAACCATGTAACTTAATAATAACTGGACATGAATATTTTACGTATCTTAGTTCATTGTTATATGCCTCCTCCATTTTTAGAATTTTTTCGTAAGTTCTATGAAAATGAAAGATATCATATGTATCTCCAAATTTGTTCACCATTTCGTTCGGGAATAACGGCCAATAAATTATAGGGTTGATAGATGTTGGATGTGACTTTGTTTTGGGTATTAGTCCATTTTTGTATTTTTGTAATAATGTTTGCCGCAGTTGAAAAGATAGTCGACTTACATCAATTTCGTTTCGTTCTAATTTCTGACGTTGCTCGGGAGGGTGAACGTGTGTTATATTGGGATAGATACGAGAACCGGCTTTGGATATTGAAGGTCTTCGATATCTTTTAATTGCATGACTAATCGGGATACTATTAAGAGGTAGATATATATCATTTCCTCTGTTCCGTAAGGTGCCACCAAGTGGTCCCAATGGGACGGGCTTGTCGAAAAGTGAAAGTAAAAATGAATCTCTATTAATTTCTTGCATTATTTGAACACTATTGAAGAGACCGCTTTTTTCCATTGCCCATATGATTTTCATTCTCGAAGTGAATACACTAAGTGGATTTAATAAATGAGTTAACACCTCAACTTCGGTAGGGAAATATTCTATGTATATCGGTTCTATTTCGTCAGAAGAGACTAAAGAAAATAAAGTTTTATAGCTAAGACGGAGTTCTTTATACTTTTTCAAAATTTGGTACATCTGAGCATTGGCATTATAAATTTGTTTCAGATCTTCAGCTATCACATCTTTCGCAAAATCAGAAAGACAATGTACAGTATGGTCAATATTATAATTATCAAATATATATACTATGTTGAGTTTCCGCATAACCAAATAATACAGACTAGGGTTGTCTTTAGTCTGGTAGGAATGCAAAAATCTGTATTCGTTCACAATTTTAAGAATAAAGTCGTAGTATGATGAATTTTTGTACATATTTGTAACGGTCGGAAGCATTTTAATGTTCACCATCTTAAACAATTCCATTGGCGGTTTCTCCAGTTTATTATATAATATGGTAGCCATAGGATAGAAAACGTCTTTCATTATGCCTTGGTAAAAAAAGAACAAGCTATTAACTACGTAAGAACAATAATAAATATCGGGTACTTGAGTTGCATCCATATGAATAAAATTAGAAAAAATATAATTAAGTTCTTCTTGTGATATTTGGGAAAAGTTATTGAGATCGACATATTCTGGATTGAAACCAATTTTAAATCCTTCATAGCATCCTGGAACTGAATCGATCATATGTTGGAAAGCTTCCATATAACTCTCTAAAGTTTCATGAAATTCATGATCATTCAGAACATCAGGGTATCTTTGAAGTGTTGCGTTCAAGGACAAAAGTTGAATGAGAATCTTAGTGCCAAATGAAACGGTTGCAATATGTAGAGCTCTTTTATAAGATATCATGGCAACAAAAAATTTTGATGTAGGACCGGTGAGATCATTAAAGAGATTGACTTGCGCCTCTGCCAAATCTCTTGCTTCTAAAGTTGTTAGTTTGATTTCATGAAATGAATTAGCTGCAAATATCTCCTTTTTTATTGGAGGTATCACTAAAACATCAGGAAGGGCATGAACAATATCATTCGTTAAGCTGGACGCTTTTGGATAAGTCATTTGCTTATAAACTTGTGGATTGTGACTAAAATATTTACCTTTTTCATAATTAGTTCCTGGTACATAGGGACTTGTTGATAAGCAAATTAGACTGAAAAGAAAAATTAAAAAGTTGAAAAAAAGCATAATTAAAAATGAAGTTTCTTAACGGTCGATTTGTTTAAACTTTTTTAATATGAACATTACAAAATTTTAGGAGAAATAGAAAATGTTGTAAGTCATTTAATAGAGCGTTTATGTTTTCTATCTGCGAATTGAAACCTTTCCCTCTTCTTATTGTTAAGAGGGATTGGTGAAAGGAGTTAACCTTTAAGGAGTAGTTAACCTATACCCATCGAAATAGAAAGATTTTAAGCCCTTTTTAAGCAAAAAGAAACATGTTAGCCCTCTTTTCTCTAAACAGAAAGAAGTTAACTTGGAAAAAGAAACGAGTTAAGCATTATTCGATGAAAAAAGAAAGAAGTTAACGCTATTCTATTGGATTGACAGTTTGGTAACTTTAATTTTAATCTTACAAAGTTGTTAGTTTAAACGGAAAACAATGGGATTTTTTCCCCTTCTAAAATCAAATCGTTTTTTTCTTATAACTTTTCCTTATCGTTTGGACACCACTATTTCTCAGAGTTGATGTTTTATGTTTTACACGATTTAAGCTGTTTTATTTTGTTTTTTTTTTTTTTTTTTATTGTAAATTATTGTAAATCCCTATAGGGTAAATTATAAATAAAAATTAAGAATTCACGACCTTGGTCGTTGGATATTAGTTCACGGCATCTAGGTATTTGATTTTTGAGATTATCAGGAACCAAGTAATCGACGGAGAATTGATCAGTCAATTCTCTTGCATTGAACAGCCGAGTAGGCTTCGGAAGAGTGTAATATGAACAGAAAAATGATAAAGGAGACGTAAGTGGTAACAATTCGATAAAAGAAGGCGACGGAAATTCTGAAGTATCCATCTTCTCTAGTAAAGAAATATACCG
>JALJEE010000098.1:0-45569 GCA_023231475.1 Seison nebaliae | reverse complement strand
AGGTTAACATTTCTTCTAGACATTTTTAGTAAAACAAACAATTTTATTTCATCTTTGAAAGTATTAATTTTTGAAAATTTATGCCCAATCTAATTTTGGCTTTTAAAAACTTTCCTTAAAAATGATATTAAAACTTAATTTATAATGTTGAAAATATTATAATATGTGAAGGAAATTATTCTCTACACGTTGAAATAACGAAATTTTAAAATTAATTCTAATTACTTATCAAAAATTTAAAAACAGTGGCAAAACTATGCAAGTTTATTCTACAAGTTCGTTGAAATGCGAACAGATATTTTCTTCCGCTTCTAATATTTTTAGGAAGAACAGGCAATGTTTCAACGATAATAATTTATGGATGTTAACTTTTTTGCACTCAAATAAAGATATTGTGATAAAGAATTGGAGAAAATATGTAGAACCTAAACAATAATTTCTTTTTCATTCGTTTTTTTTATAACTTTTTTTAACATAACCTGTTTTTTTTTTTACAAAATTACTGAATTATCAGAAAAAATATGAATTTAAATACAAAACAAATCAAACCATCTTGTAGCCCTTAAAAAATAGACCTTAAACATGTATAACTTCATAGTATAATATTAGATTAATGTTGAAAATTATACACTGTTTAGATAAAATTTAAAGTTATTTTCAATAAAATATTTTCTGTTGAAGTTGAGAAGGATCGACTCCAAACGACGTGTTGGATCGATCCTAAGTATGACTGTGGCTCGTACTTAGGATCGATCCAATGTATGTATAGGAGTCGTTTGGAGTCTGGATTTTTTTTTCCAAAATGTATAGAAGGATCGATCCTTTTCATTTAAGGATCATGGATCATTCCCCCAGCCCAGAAACGAATCGTTAAATTCGTTATTCAGAATAACGCGAAAAATGTAAATGAATATTCTCTTTTCATTTTTCCCATTTATATACCTTCAGTCTTGTTGTTGAATTTTGTGCGCAGTTTATTCTTACGTGTAAGAATTAATTGTTGATCCAATGAGAATTCGACAAGTGCCCATAATCGATTTGCTAATTGAGGAAACAATAAAATACATTTCATATTTTAATTAATAATTATATGTGAATGAAAAGAAAGTCAGACTGGTTATTCATATAACAACTAGTGTTGTTAAGTGAAAGTTCAAAGACTGCTAAGCTTAAAAATTTTTAGAAATAGTTCGAGACTATAGTCTCGAAATTTTAAGTCCGAGTTGTTATTAACAACATCACTATAAATAATTACTGGTCGGACAAATATAATCTCATAATATATCATTTTCCACGCGATATTCTCCCCACAATTTCAAAGATATGATTTTCTCATATTATGTGACTTAATCTATAACAATCGATACTTATTCCCTTCCGGAGTTACACCAACAGTTCGATTTGGTTTTTATTGATTTGAGGACTAAAATTTTAAAAAATTTTCTTTTGATTAATAAATTCAAAATTCAAGAATGAATAATACTAATAGTATTCATTATAGTTCATTCATATTTTGTAGTTTATTTTGAAGAACTGAAGATTTCTTTGATGAATTATTAACATGGGTGCTTTTGCTTTTATTACTCTATGGCAATTAAAAATTTGTGGAATGACGAGAATTTATTGTTTTGATTTTTAACTTAAATTTTAATGAAGTTATTATCTTATCGATTATTTATCTTACTAAATTTCCATCCGGTAAATTACAAAGGAGACATAAAATGAACTCAACATGTTAATTATTGGACAACGGAATACATAAAAAATAGATATAAGAAAGATGACTCCTTAAGGAATTTATTTAAGTTCACGTTCTCTACACAATATAATCTTTGAGAGGTTGTAGAACAAAGTAGTTCACTACCTAACCGGATCTGACCTGATCAATCTGAACTATCGAAATTTTTCAATAATATCAAATCTGAATATGTGATGATCAAATTTTTTGTCTGTGAAAACAAACTTATTAAAGATGAAAATTTTTAGTGGATTTCAATTGGAGAAATTTTTACTAACGGAAAAAGCAACTTATTTACTGTTAGTTTTTAATGCTAGATTTTTGACCGTTTTTATTTTGTAACGATATGATTTTAACTAAATATTTATCGTTGTGATTCTAGTGGAAAAATAAGATTTAACGTCACAAAAATGTCTCCCCGTAAAAATGACATAGACATATCGAGAGTTTACGGTTACCACGGATTAGTACCAAAAGGATTTGCTGCACTCAGTTTGGTAGAACAAAGAAAATTTCTAAAAAAAGAGATTGATAAACGAGAGAAAAAACATAAAAAAAAAGTACCCGAACAAACCGAAGAAAAAACTACTAAAATAAATTTGAGGAAGAAACAAAGTTAGTAAGTTAAAGTTAAGACATTATTATATTTGTCAGGTAACGAGCGATTACGTAAAAGAAAACGTGGGAAATCAAATGCACAATTAACATCACGAATTCAAGCAGCAAAAAATGTTGTAAAACATTCCAAAAAGAAAAAAGGTTTTTCACTAATAATTTCTTTACTTTCATAATTTTACGGGAAATTATTCGTTTTAGCTGATTTAACTAGACTGAAATACATTAAAAAATTAAATTTTGATGGAAAAAAAAAGAAAAAATATTTAGAATTGTCACTACAAAAAGAAACTTCGCCAGACTATCATCGTAAGAGAAATAAAGATGGTACAACATTACGGAAAAAACCAAAATCAAAAATAAAAGAAAAAAATAAGATAACTAAACCCACCAAAACTGCTCGAAAAGTTAAACAATCAGTAAAAAATAATAAATTAATATTGAGAGGGGGAAGATATCGAGAAATCGAACAAGTTCCTAATGAACATGACGATAAAAGATCAAAACGAAGTACACAAGAGGAATATAAAGATTCTTCAAAGCCAACAAATTCCTTCAATTTAACCAAAAGTGGAAGAGACCGAACATTTTTAAATAATGCCAAAGACGTCTATGAAGAAATTGAAACAGACGAAAATAAATTATGGAGCGAAGTTGCCCCGAAAGAACTTATCAGTATTGCTGATATTGCTAGAAAATCAGATAACGATTTTCATCCTTCTAATCTTCCAAAAACCGCTAGACCAAATGACGAAAGTGATGGAATTAATGAAGATGAAACGAAAAATATTAATTATGAATTAACAGGCGGTAGGAGAAAGAAATCTTCATCTGATAATGTCGAAAAGTTCTCAGAAGAAAAAAATGATAGCACAAAGAAAATATATGGGCAAAATTATAAACCTGAATTTGATAATAGCAACGAAGAATATAATGATATCGATTTCAAATTAACAGCAAATACGAAGGAGAAATCTTCGTCTGATAATGTTAGAAAATTCGTTGAAGTTGTTGGTCCAGATCCAAAGAAAATATATGGGAAGAATTATAAACCTGAATTTGATAATAGCAACGAAGAATATAATGATAACGATTTCAAATTAACAGTAGATAAGAAGAAGAAATCTTCATCTCAGAATGCTAAAAACTTCGATAAAGTTGTTGGTCCAGATCCAAAGAAAATCGTAGGTCAACAACATCAATCTAAATTTAATATTAGCGACAGAAGGATTTCCTCGAAATTAGATAAACGTAAATCAATAAAGAAGAAATTAATAGATAAAGAGAAGACTAAAAATATCCCGAAACCGATTGGGAGAAGACCATTACGTTCAAAGGAACATAGTAACGTACAAAGTTTGATGTTTGAATCTAGTGAATATGATGATAATAAACCTGATGAATATATAATCGATTCTATGGATCCAATAAAAATTAGTAATGGAAGACCATCTAAAGGTATTGAACGAAAAGTTCAACGAAGTGATGGAAAAAGCATTAAATCGTCAACTAAACGATTGAAAAGTGTTGATAATTCAATCAATCAGGATATTCAGAACACCGTCAAAAAATATCGAAGGATTAGTAAGGACTCGGATGACAAATCAAAGCATCATGAACGAGAAGAATCAGATGAATTCTCAAAAAATCAAATGACAAAACTAAGACACGACAAAACAGTAAAATTCATAAACGATGAAACAAGAAAATCCATTAACGACCAAGGATCAAAATCAATACACGACAAAAGAACTAAATCAATAAACGATCCAAGAACAAAATCAATAAACTACCAAAGTACAAAATTCACAAACGGTCGAAAATCAAAATCGATAGATAATCGAAAAACAAAATCGATAGATCGTCGAAAAACAAAATCGATAAAAAGTCGAAAGACAATATCGATAAATAGTCGAACACGGAGGATGAATGAAAGTTATGAAAAATCATTAAGCAACTTAAACCATCAGATTGTATCCGGAGACGGTTCTAATGCAGATAAGAAAAATTGGGAAAAGGACAAAAGTAGAAAACAGAAAGATGTAAAAAAATTTCAAATGAATCAAGAAATCACCCAACCATCAACCACAGTCAGTATCCATTTTTTTAATCGTTTAACCGATTCAATTTTAATAGGATAATTCTAACGTGAATATTCGGAATTCCAAAAATAAAATTTCAAAAAATAAAACTCCAAAATTATCCTATCAAAATATGACACCCGAAAAGGTGGAGGCTGTTTATAAAACAAACAAGTTAAAATATGAACATTTACTTCAATTGGTCGAATCGGATATTGACAAAGAAATACAACGCGGTTATAATTGCGAGAGAAGAGAAGAATGTACGAAAAAAGCAAGTGAATGGAATCGAATGGAATATGTTGAATATCCTGGTTTTTTCCCCAAAATAGTATTCTTAAATTTTATGTCATTCTAGGAAAATTCGTGAAAATTCCCGAGGAAAAATTCAAAAAAATGCTTGAGGCTAAAGCTTTTGGATTTAGACCGGGAAGAGTGGCAAAACCTAAATGTAAAGGCTTTTGTGATTGTTTTCCCATTTGTCCAACAATCAGAGCAGGAATGTCAATCATCATTCGACAATCAGTGGGAAATTTAATGCTGATAATGGTGTCATTCCTTTTTATTTTGTGTTTTCTGGAAATGATAATTCACGCCAATAATCATTCGAATACTTTCCGGTCACTTGTTTCTTCTTGGCTCGTCTATCGATATGATACTCTTCTCATATTTCACTCAACTATTATGTTCTCCATTGTGGTTGGATCGGCATATTTTATGGATAAGTTAAAAATTAATTTCAATAAGAAATTTAAAAAATCTATTTCGAAGAATCGAAAGGGAATTTAGAAATAATGATCAACTTAATATAATCGAAATTATGTGTTTAGGTGAATTGTTCGTCATTTTAGTTTTTACAATTGTTATCTTTAAACTGGATAATGTTATCGGAACACTCGGTAGAGTTTAAATTTAATTTCCATTTAAGAAAACTTTCAATATTTTTTCTATTTTGTAGGAAATTGCTGAAACTGATTTCAATAAACCAAAAATTTTATTCGATAAACAATCACCGAAAACATTTCATCGACAACCTCTTTACAAATTAGTTGGATAATTTTAAAAAATTTGAAAAAAAAACCGTTTCAGTTTAAATCGACAGGAACTGATGCAATAACCGTTTTATCAGATTTGTGGACGTTATATGGAAATGGATATTATAAAAATTCAAAGAAACAATTATGGAAAGATTTTCATACGAATATGGTTTTTTTCTTGTTTTTTCTCTTTGAATTTTAATTATTCCCAGTTACCACCATTACTGGGTCGATGGCGTGTTTATTTAACTCTTTATATCGTTCGTTGTCTACTCACTCTCCAAATATTCCTAGTCGCGTTGTCTGATATATTTATGAGGGAAGAGACATATGTGTTTGAAGAAGAAGATTTAATATCGACAAAAGACGAAAAGAAAAGTATAAGAACCCAATTAACGGTGTGAAAAATATAAAGAATATATTCTTTATTATTTCCCAAATGAATCAGTTAAATAATTATTCAATATAGTTGATATAGTTATAGCAATGCTAAACTTTAATACAACACTTATAACAATTAAAACAAATTTCAATTTTTCTCGTTAATTCATTCATTAGCACTTTTAATTTACTGTTAGCGCGGTTTTTGTTTAACTAAAATAGTATTAAAATAAATTTTATTGAAAAACTAGAAACGAATGATACTTAATTGATTGTACGTAAGTCCAAGATATAAATTAGTCAAGGCTATCATCGAAATAGATGATTCAGAACTTAAACTACAAAACCGTGATCATGTCCATTAAAACTTCAATGCCATCTATTATTACCATCAGTTAAGGTATATCTAAACTTTTCATCTTTTCACGATATCATGTGGATCTCATCTAAACATTGGATTGTACAAAGAAAAATAATTAAACGAATATTCCATTCTAATAAGAAAATTAACATACTTATCTGAACAACAGCCGGATGCATCTTTGATTGTGAAAATTAAAATATTTTTTAATTTTACATGTTAGTCATAATATTTAAAATGGGCAGAAAAAGCGTGCTAAATTATATGATGGGGAGCAATTTATTTTCCGGTTAAGTTCATAAAAGCTTTCTGTGATCTCTTCTGCCAATTGAATTTACGTCCCATAGAAGTGATTCGTATATGTTCAATAGAACTATTTTAAAGAATGATATATTGATAAAATTTCTACAATTTAAGTTTAAATTTGAATAATAATATAATCCATATAATTATACAAAATATCTGCATATTTGTTTAGATTAAAAAAACAGTATACCGTTCGGAATCAATAATAGAAGAATAAGGAAAAACGAAAATTGAATACTTCCCAACGGTTATGCCACGTCAACAATTAAAAGAAGTAAATACCGTTAAACGATGTCGTGCAAATATATATCTCAACCCAATCATCTTCCTACATTCCAAAATTAGTTTTCTCTTTTATTTTAAACGATTTTAATCATTCGAACGTGTCAATATCACAGACTTATATTATTTTCCGTCATATTAGATTCTTAAAATTTTACTCTTTCAGAAATATCCAACAACTTATTTTCAAATACTTTCCTCTGTTTGATATTATAATGACTGGAATAAATAGAGAGACTGCCAGAATCTTGTCGGAAAGAAGACGAAAATGTCATGAAGAACAGATGGAAAACTCGAGAATATTAAAACAAATAATTGGTATGATGAATATGAAAATTTTAACCGATAAGATGATGATCAATTATTATACGCAAAATTGTCGGAAGTTATACATTTAAAAATGAAATTTTTAAAAATTATTTTTAGTAGAATGACAACGAATAATTTCATCAATAAAGCGTTCAACATTCGATATGGAGGACAATTGGCAACGAAGAGAAGTAGGTCCGTCGAAAGAAATGACTCCGTTTCCGAAGAACATATGGAAAATGACCGTCTTTCGGAGAAATATATGGAAAGTGACTGTGATGTGAAAGAACATATTGAAAATGACCGTCTTTCGGAAAAATATATGGAAAGTGACCACAATTTAGAGGAACATGTGGAAGATAACGGTCTTTTGGAAATATTTGCGGAAAGTAACTGCAATTCGGAGGAATATGAAGAAAACGAGTTTAATCACAGATCGGATCTTGTTCAAGAAGACATTGAACCTCTCTCAGAAAGTAGTCAAATAAATTTGGAACAAAACGACAATTTTTTTCTTTACTAATCTCAAATTTACTTTATATCGAACTTTCTTCTCGTTAATGAAAAATAATATTTTTCAATCGTTATGAATGCATATAACCAATGAAATTACGAAACAAATAAATTAAATAATTTTCGTTAACAATAATAATTTAGACAATATTAATTATTTTTCTTAATTATTAAAAATTTCTTTAGAATATCATATCAATATCATAAAATTAGAAATGTTCGATAATTCTTCTCTTTCTCTCCCAAAACGAAATTTACTCCTCTTAAATTACGTTTGCAGCTTTTCATGAGTTTGGTTTTGCCTTTATACTTTCTGCAAACGATTTTCTCTATTACGCAACGTTCATTCCTGTCTATCGACCGCGCATACAATCGACTTATAAGGAGATTGATATGTTGCTTTCACAGATGCAACCGTTCTCTCCTCTTCTCAACAGTCGGTCTTCTTCCCCTACCCATTTTCTTTTCTCGTCGAAATTTTACGCTAATCGACATAATTATCGAATCGAACTTCCACACTTCTCATATTTCGAACACAAACTTCTTAGATAATCCATCAGTATTTTCACATACCTGTCGATACTACGTGTTATCTAATAACATTGGACTTCAGGATTTTAAAGATTTCATTTTTTCCTACGATCCCACAAAATCTATGCAAATCGATCGGAAATCACTCGTGGAATTACACCGATTGATCAACACTGGTGAAGATCGAAATTTTTTTACATTTTTTTCTACTTTATCCCAACGGGAATTTTAATAAATAAATAATAATAATAATTGAAATTAATCATTCTTTATTTACATAAATACTAATACATTATCGTTAGTTTAAAAAAAAATTAATTAAATTTTCCCTTATCGATTAATACGTCGTCTAATTATGAAGAAGAAATACTATAAAATTCATTTTATTTTATTTAGGAAAGAAACTTACAAGAAACTTTGTTAATGCGAAGAAAGATATTCGTTTTATATAAAACATAAGAGAAATAAAAGCAGAAATAAAAGATTTTTGGAGAAAAGTTAAATCACATTTAGTATCTATTACTAGAAGTCGAATGTCGATGATTGAAGCAGATCCTTTTATACTTATTCTCTTACGTTCACCAGACACTCTCTTTATGCTTTTGCTACGGCGTTTGCTGGATTGAATTCTCGATAGAAGAATTTATTTCCTCTCTTCAATTCTCCCTAAAAATTGAAAATATTAAAAAATAACTAAATAATGATTTAAATGAAATTAACCAATGAGTAGCAATGTAATAGACAACTATACCAATTGATATAAAGTGGCATATTTGGTGGGGCACCAGCCGCTAATCCCGATCCGTTTATTGCCATACATCGACTAATCATCTGTAACGGATAAGTGATACCATCTAATACGACAATTTCATTATATGAAAGAGAAGAAAAAAAATGAACGTGAAATGAATCCAGCGATTGATGGACAGACGGCAGAGAGATTTCCTTTAGGAATTTGATTTTGAAGAATAAACAACAACAAATTTGTCAATGTGACAGTGGAGACTTCCCATAGTATAACAGGAATTATTCCAGAAAACATACCAGTCAATCCATCATTCCGATAAATTGCTTCAACATTTGAAAAGACATTCCATGGACTATAAATCCGTTCACCTCCAACGAATTGTCCCATACATCTCCAAACCATCACATTGAGCGGATGAGTAGCTATCGAACATGCGATACGAATAACGACCGATTCAGATATCTTTTCTAAAGCATCCTAAATCATTCATTTCATTATAAATTATTATGAAAAAAATTAATGGAAACTTTCATTGTCATAGGTGACACTTCCATTCCATCAATATCGTTATTTATTCTTATCTTGTCGTTCTTTTTTGATTTCTCTAACCATTTTTCCGCTTTACTCGCCACGTACGAATCGAGTGCCGTCGAACACATATCCATCATCACTCCACAATACATTCCACGAAGACCATCAACTCTCACCATATGTCTCACTAAAACAGTTCAAAATTTTAATTCAATTTTTTCCAAATTTCTTTAAAAATTCTTTTTCATAAAAATTCTAATTTCTTTTCTAATTCACTTAAATTTTAATTTTCTTCCTCATTTCTTCAAACTGTAAATTGACACTAAATTAATTTCGGAGATATTTTTATGATTTTTTTGAAGTTTTTTAATAAATTAAAATTGTTGTTGAGAAAATGGAACGAACTGTATCGAATAATATTCGGGTAATACCAATATTTGTTGGTGTGGAATAAGTTGTAACTCTTCATTACTGGTAACGGTTCAAAACCGATCTTTACAGGAAATTAAATTTCTCATAAAATTATCGAAATTGGAACTTGGATCAATGTCTTGGCATATTTGAAGGGATAGAAGACGAATGCTCCAGTTGCTCCGATAATCATCTTACGAGAACATGACGACTCCTCTTCCACCATCATTTTTAAATTTTGTCCATTGTCAGGTTTGATATCTGAAAATTTTCTGACTTCATCAACATTCGCCATTTCGATTAGGAGATTGAGAAAGAAGATTTTATAAGATCTGTTAAGAAATGAAGAATTGATGAATTTCCGATCGGAATATACGAGTTGAATAAAAGAAATTTCTTGTTCTTTCTCGACGTTTATTATTCTTCTGACAGCAAATAGTTTATCTCAATTGCAGCTTACAATTCAACCAGACAACCATTGAACAATTATTTCAATTGAGAAACGATTCTTTCAATTAAGCTTCACGTAACTTCACAACACTCGAAAAAAAACGGAAAGAAATTTAGAAAAAGAAATTTTTACATTTGATAAGTTTTGTTGAAAGAAAATGAGTTTGTTATCTGACAAAGAGGAAAATGTTCATCAAGAAACTGATAATAGAACAACTTATAACGGACGATCAGCTAGACGATGTCGTGGATACTGTATCACGGGGCCAACCATCCGATTGATAATTCTCAATTATATCACCGTCATTCTTGTTACTAGTGCGTTTTATTTGAATGAGTTAAAATTCATATATTAAATTAATATTAAAATTTGAAAATCAATTAACTACAAACTGCAATTAAAGTGCACAACAAATTTATGAAATTTACGGATTGAGAACTCTCCTACCCACCATCATCGCTCTTTATTTCATTTTCTTATTTATGACGATGAGTGCCATTACTGATCCTGGCATTCTCCCAAGAGCCGACAAAGACGAACAAGCATTCATTAGAAAGAAGATGAAGAAAGCAGCGATCGATACGAGACTTACTGTTTTCATTCGAAGTATCGAAATTACAGTGAGATTTTGTCCCACTTGTAACATGTTTCGCATGCCACGCTCTTCACATTGCTCTAAATGTGATAATTGTGTAGGTTTTTTGATATAATTCTCCGTAATTATAATAATTTGAAAAATTAATTTAAAGAAAATTTTGATCATCATTGTCCGTGGTTGGGGAATTGTATTGGGAAGAGGAATTATCGATTCTTCTATTTGTATTTAGTGAGTATCTGTTTCTTTATCATCAACGTTATTACCATAAGTCTCACCAATACAATCTTACGTTATGATAATTATGAATTATGACAATAATCATTTCCTTTCAGTTTTTACACAGACTATGGATTTGGCACATACGGCGAAACAGAAAATAATATCGTATCTTTTCCTTCATCAAATTATCTTCTTATTATTCTCTAAGAAATCTCCAATTTTTCTCATTTAACTTCCTTTATAACGATTCACCTTCACCATCATATAATCATCCTTAATATCTTCCTAGCTATCATTTTATGGTTTCTACAAGGTCTTCTTGGCTATCATTCCTATTTAACCACATTTAACATTACGACTAATGAAGATATCAAAGGAAATTATCGAATTTCAATGCCGAGGAATCCTGAGTTTAATTTACCTCCCAATCCACACAATCGCAGTATTTGGAGGAATATAATTTGGAGATTATTCGGTCCAATGTTTATCCGGTTTGTTTATTAATTTCTATTATCCACGATAATTTATTCTTTCAGGAAAATATCGTGGAAGACGATTGCTATGCAACGTCATCGTGAAGATTTCGAGTATGAATTCTCAGACAGTGAAAGTTCAATTTCTACCAGTTAGTCTTTAATGTCGATAAAAAAAACAAAAAATTTTCTTTCATAATCTCTTTCATTTTTTCAGCCGCTTCATCTTTCGGTGAATAAATAAATGATTGAAATGAAACGATTAAGAAAAGAATAAAATCTTCGATAAATATTAAGTTCTTCAATTAAATATGTTTTCGATTGTTGAAATGTAGATTTCTTCAATTCTCATAAATAGATAAAAAGAACGGATTTGGCACAAAAGAACAATTGTATTTGTTGAGAATAATCAAACTATATTTTATTTTCCAAATAAATTTAATTAGAATAAAAATATTTCTTTACATTCGTTAAGAACTTTATTTGTTGTTCTCTATTAAATAAGAGAGGAATTTCTTCCGTCTTATGATTCCGATTATTTTCCCTGAAGATTTTTTAACTTCTCAATTATTATTAACAAGAGATATTGACAATGTATTAACTAACCGTCGTCATCCATGACAGCCGCATACGAATTTCCGGAAAGAATAATTGCTAATTGTCCCAGATTCATTTGAAGATCGATTCTGTCAAATTCTTTCTCCAGACATTTCTCAATCGGATCTTCCATATTCATCTTTCCGTTTTTGAAATTTTCCATGATTTGTTTTTCAGTTGCCACGCTAAAACCGATCAACTAAATAGAATTATTCTTTATTTAAATTACTAACCCCAAGAAATGTTCATCAGTTTCCACCTTTAATAATGTTGAATCGAATTTATTGTCGTTTAAATATTCTTGTATACTTTTATTTGGAGGAACGAAATCAGTTTCAATTAAGCTTTTAACATTCTCCAATTTAATTCCTTTCCAACTTGAAAATTTAAATTTAGTTAATGTCAGTCAAATGAATAGAAATAATAAAGAGTAACGTTGACAATTGAGAATCAGTGAAATTTTCATATCCTTTCTCCAATAACCAATCATGAGAAATAAATTTCGATCTAATTATAATTAGTATAAAGGAGAAATTATAAAAAATTCATCTAACAAATAATTTCTAATGGAATCGGGAAGAATGAGTATGACATTAGAATTTTCATCTAATTTGAAATGGTCGATGGCTTTTATTGCACAATTGGCAATAGAACCACTACTACCACCTAAAAGTATTTCTATAAATAAGAGATTGAAATAAATTGAAACCGCAAAGAAGTCCTTCATCTTTTATCAGTTCTCGAGCAGCAACGAACGATTCTTTATCATTCGATTTCACCCAATAATCGATACCAGATCGATCGAAAACTGTCGGAATAAAATCATATCTATTTCGATCGTTCATTTTCATGAATTTTTCATATTGAAATTTAACCCAATACCTTCAACAGCATAGCCCTTACCATCATTCACGTTAAGTGATGATGGTTGAGCTAAATCGGATCCGATCGGATCAACTCCGACAAATAAACATTTCGGATATTTTTCTTTTATTTTCCTGTATAATCCTGTGATCGTACCGCCCGTTCCTGTTCCACTAACAACCATATCGATCGATTTATTTCCCATTTGTTGAATAATCTGATTTAAATTTCAAAAATTCTTTAATCGAATTTCAAAAATTTTAATTGAACTTCTTCCGCTGTCCCGTCATAATGAGCTATCGGATTGTATGCGTTCCGATATTGGTCGAGGATGTGTGCTTTGGGAAGACTATGATCTTTCTCCCATTTCTCATTAATCTCATGTTTAATCTGTGCACTGATATGAACATGCGAATCTTTATCATCCACACCAGCTGAAGTTCTGGTTCGATGAATCTCTGCACCAAGTGCAGTTAACACATCGCGTTTCTCTTTACTCATCTTCTCCGGCATGACAATCACACATTTATAATTTTTGACAGCACAAGTCATAGCAAGACCAATTCCTGTGTTACCAGATGTAGGTTCGATGATGACGTCATTTTCTTTAAGTTCTCCCGCTTTCTCTGCTTCCTCAACCATACGTACAGCAATACGATCTTTCACCGATCCGCCCGCATTGAAAAATTCACATTTACCCACTGAAACATTTCAGCGATTATTATTTGAAAATTTAATTTAATAAATTAACAAATTTTTGCTTTCACTTTGTGACTTCTTCTAAACTTCTCCAATTGTATGAGTGGAGTTGAGCCTACAGCGTCCAATATAGTCTCATAAATTTCAGGTTTCCTTCTCATGTTCAACGACTGAAGGGAATGTGGACATTTCGCTTTCAAATCAGTTCCATATTGACATTTCGGTGTCACATACGGCATTGTTATTTCATAACCATCCATATTTATTAAAAATATTATCTTATTCTATTAATCTCTATTAATATATCTATCAATTGCTAGTTTCGTTCAGAGAACTAGACGAATATTTCGATAGGGAAATTAGGAAATTGCTATGAAAATTTTAATTCGATTTTTTAATGATAAATTCGAACTTTTAATTCGTTGGACTACGATAAAAATAATCAAAGTTCATAAAATGTTATGTAATATGAAATAATTTCCTTCATTTGTTATTGGACACGATAATATGCTCAGTGAACTGATGATATTACATAAATGATAAAAAGTGAAAATTTCTTCAATTGTTTTACAACGAAACAATTTGTACTAGTCAAAAAATAAGCTATAATGTCACGTCGATATCTCATGATTCAATAACAACAACAAAAAGTCCATAAAATTTTCGTCGACTCTCTTGTAAATGGAAAGGATGAAATTGTAAATTTTATTTATGATTAAATTAAATTTAATAGAAATGAATAAAAAATTTCCGAAAATATAATTTACATTTACAATACAATAAAATAATTAAATCATTTCATTCGACTTACAACAATAAGGAATGAATTGAAAGGTGTAAAATTTATATTTACTTTCTCTGGAATTCACATCGAATCGTTTGAATTTCCACCATAACTCTTTCAATAATTTGACCAACTCATCCGAATTGATTCCATATTCCAAAACACATTCTTCTGCTTTGTTTGTTAGATGAATTAGTTCGGTAACCAAATTCTTTTGTCGATCATTCACCTCACCATCATTCTCTTCAGTTCGTCGTCGAATGATAGTGAGATCATTAGCTAATTGTCCAGCTATTCGGACACCTAACAAATATCCGTTTACATAATCTGTTGTCAATCTGTCATTCTTTAGTTCTTTTTCTTCCTTTTCTAATTCGACATGGAATACATTCGATTCCAACATATGAATCGAATCGAATGCGTCGATCACGTCAATGTCATCCATTTCTTACGGTTTTTTGGAAGCTTCCCCTTTGCAACATCTCAAACAATCACATCGAATAAAAATAATAAAAATTTATTTAAAATTTATCGATAAATAATTATAGTTTTAAAAAGTTTGAAAGAAATTTTATTTTTAGATATATATCAAATCATAAGAATGGAAAATTGGAAAATTAGATTGAGAACTGTCATAAATTAATAGAATGATAAAATATTGGAATTTAATTATTGGAATTTTCTTTAAGAAAGAAATAAAATGAAATAGAAGAAATGATAGTTGTAAAGTTGTTTAATTTCAATTGGAATTAATTGGAAAGAATCTAAACAATTCAATATATTATCAATCATACTCTAATTAATTCCTAACAATCCAATTTCTATTTCGTTTTCGATTCATATTAAAAAGATAATTTAAAAAGGAAGTTACTAAACTTATCGGTTTTCTGAGAAATGTTTAAGGAATAGATTTAGAATAAATTATAGAATAGAGAAAAATGAATGCAAATCATAAAAGGAGAACATTTACTAAAATTCCAGTGGTGAATAATACGCCGATGAGTGAGAAGAAAGGAATTCTGATACTCATTAATAAAGATGGTAGTCAAAACATTAAACACGTGCGCGTTCCATTGACACTTACTCGGAATGTAGATAAGTGTTCGAATTAGTTTAATTCAAATATTAATATTTTGTTGTAGTACTCGAATTGAATGGAGATGAAAATGCCCGAAAAACAGGATCGTTAGAAGGAATTTTGAGGAATGAAATACAAATAAAAGATGGAATGTCATTCCAAGACATAGCCAACATGTATTTCAAAGAGGAAGATAGACTGAAACGAGTTTCGAAAAGTATTACGGGACTTCCATTTAATATTCCTGGAATTGAACATCAAACTGAGAGAGTTATTCTAAATTTTAATTTTGAAAATTAAATATTTTTTTCTTTTAGAAACAATTAGTTGTGACATTTAGTGCAAATCAGAAAGAGAATCCCAATATAAATTTGGTTAATAATCTATGAGAATATTTTCCTCTTTATTTTATTTACAATTTTTATTTGTTAGATAAAACCAAAAATTTTAGATTTGTCTATTTATCAGGAAGACAAATCATCATCTCCTGATGTTATCACAAAAAATTCGTGGACACAAATTGATAAGAATGAATTCACTTCCGAATCTTCCAGTCAAACGAATCCGATGTCTCTCTCCGCCATATCTCCATTAGACACAACTTTGACACGTCCCAAATCAAATGATGGAGAATTAGCTGATAAAGGAAAGAATTCTAATACGAACAATCAACAAAAAATGGCAAAGTTGATGAGAAAACGATTGCGACAATCGTCTAGTGAATCGTCTTTACCTTCGAAAATAATGAAAAATAAACAGACCAATATCAAAAAATATTTTGATAAGCCATTATCAAATGTCATTTTTGAGTCGACAACTTCCGCTCATGAAACTAACGGCCAAATTACAAAAACTAGTCAAGCGTCAGGAAATGATGATTCAGAGGAAGATGCTGAATCATTGGCGACTATTATTGAAGGTGTACCACTTTCATCTCAACATTCTAATGCGATCGCTTCAAATATCTCCAATTTGCCATTGTCAACAGATAAGAGAATATCGAATGAATTTAAACCGTTTGCACGATTAAGAAGTGTCCTTAAAGTGAGAGATCTTTTCAATAAATTACAAAAAGAAGAAGCACCTCCACAAATGACAGATGAGGACATAGAAGAATTAAAATCAGAATTCGAACAAACTCGTAGTGAAACGACGACTTTCGTAGGTATCAACAATCTAGTTCAAGCCATCGCCTCGGACAAATGGGTGAAAGTTGGAAACTTTTTAGAAACTCATTTGAAAGACGTCACCGAAGTAAGTGAGTTATGGCCAATATTCCGTTTGGGTAAAGCTAAGTCCGAATTAACGATCATCTATCAACTATTCAGTATATACGAATCGAAATTCTTTGAAAAAATGAAGAAATTCTCTACGTATTATTCACCAAACGACGTAGATCGACTAAACGAAATGTCAGACAGTATGAAACTTTTGTATGTGTTAACACAAATGGAAGGATGGAAAGAATTCTGTTTGTGGGAGGAACATATTCGGGTTTATATCAATGAATTGTGTCATTCTGGAACGATAAATTCCGTTAGTTCTTTAGGTCCATCATATGTCCCCAGATACTTGAACAGAGGACATAATTTTAAAAAATAAATAAAATGATGTGACAATATTTCTAATTTAACCAAAAATTATTCAATTTATTTTATTCTTCTTATTTTGTAGTTTTCATAAAAATTATTTTTTTCTAAATTTTCTTTTCAGTTAGAAAAACCATTTTTTTTTCTTTCAAAACATAAACAAGAAAAAACAATGAAATATGTCCCAAAAAATGTTTTGATAATAACCAGAAAATTCGTATGGTTTTTCATACGATTTATAGAAAATTCAAAAGAATTTTTATAGATCATTTCTTATTGAGAAAATAAATGAAAAGATAAATTTATGAGAAAGAATGATTAATCTAAAAATGGCGAAGAGACAGTTAGAGTGGAAGATTCATGCCGTAGAAGAAAAAGAGAAAGAAAAGGAAGTTTCCCTTTAAATTTCACTTTTGATAATTTCAAAAAAAAAATTTAGAAATTAAATTTCACTTTCTCTTCAAAAAATTTAACGAAAAAAGTGTTCGAGATATCGGAAACGTTCAACTTTCTTTCAGCTGGTAAATATGCCGCAATCGAACTATTAGAAGAGTTTCCATCTTCTTTTTTAGTTTTTCAGTTGACCATTTTTAAAAGATATTTAGAAAGACAGTTAATAGTTTTATTGAAAAAATTGAATGTTCCTCCAAACTTCTCTGAGAATTTGACGTACGTTATCGAAACGGTTGTTAATCGAATGTTGGAAGCATTCATGAAAGATTTATTATTTTTCATTCTTTCCTCATTGACTTTAACAGACAAATTGTCGACAACACAAAGAGTTTTAATTTATCTCTAATTTTAATTAGAAAGATATTCAATTCTCTTCCAGAGTTCCACTGTTGATTATGTTAATCGGAAGATGATTATGAATGGAGTTGCTATTGACAATTTGTGTGAAGAAGTGAAGAAATTCGAACAATATATTATCCAATCGTTCCAATATAATATTCTCATTTATTCGATTTATTCAGTGGCGAAAGATTTGATGATTCTCTTAAGTTTCTTTCTTGGAATTTTATCTCCGAGAAATTTCTTATTATTTTCATTATTATTTAATTTCTAGTGAAGAAATTTGATTTGTACAATGTGAAAACTCATAAAATTTTACTAGTTCAAACATGTTCGGAGATGGAGGAGATGGAATTGAACAAAAATCAACTTCTCCAAACTCTCATCGGTCGATTGCATTCTATTACTCAATATTGGTATATGTACGGACGTTACGAGAAGAAGGAAGATTCTAATGAAATGACGTTAGAAACTTATCGAATGAAAAGTGAGACAATATCAAATTCTTATATAATTACAACTGATATACCTCCTAATCATCTTCTCGTCGACGTTGCTATTCGCAGTAGACAAAAAATTTCAATATCAATTTCAATTTGTCTTCTGGTATTCTTTCTAGAAATTCCCCAGATATACAACGAAGTTTTTTTTATTATGTTAATCGAAATTTTAATGTTTTCTTTAACAGGTATCAAACTATTTGTCAAAACTACTTCCTTTGGATATGAAACAATTGACGACCATTTCACAGATATTACTCAAACGCTATTTGGAATTTATTAATAATTCGTAATAAAATTGATGAAATTTTAGTGAAGAAAAAATTTAAAATTTAAAAATTAATTTATTAAAATTAATTAAAATCATTCAGTCATAGATAAATAATTTAATCACATGATAATTAAGAGGAAAGAATAACTTAAAATTATTCAAATTGGGAACAATTAATTAGCATTTTCTTATCAACAACATCTTTCTAACATTTCCTTCACTTATTTCACAGAAACGAAATTTGACGGAAGGAATTCATTTTGGTTGAGCTTAAAATTTAAAGTTTTTAATTTTCAAAGTTTCAAATTGTATTATAAAAGTTATTAAGGAATTTAATAGTTGATTGAACCATACTTTCAATGAAAATGAGTTCCATAATGATGGAAATGAGTGAAGCCTGAAAGTTGAAAAAACAGAATTTGGATATTGTTGATATGATGTGAAGGAATGATAATAGAATTGAACGCTTAACTAATTTTTGAGAAGAATAATTAATAATTATTCTTTGTCTATATAATGTGTGTGTGTGTGGAAGAAATAGGATATTATATTACAAATATTGAATAATTGGTGGATATGAATGGTGTAACATGTAATAAAATGTGCATAGTGTGTTCATAAGTGTGTGTTTCGTGAGTTACATGTAAATTATTCGACAAGATAGAATTGATTGTTATCCTAATAAACAAATGATTGAATTATTGTCAGTTATTCATTTCAATTTCTTTTCATTTTCTTAAGTAGAGAGATTATTGTTTTGAATGATGAGTAACGATGGGAATGTGATGCAAAACGGCGTTTCCTCCGCCATGAATCGAAGTAGTATGTATCGAGTGCAGGAGAAGTCGAACGCCGATACGAGAAAGGAACGTCAATTTCGAGCGATTGAACTTCGTAAGAATAAACGAGATGAAACGAGAAATAAAATTCGATGTGCTAATTTCCGTTCAGAAATGGGAGACAATCAATTAGATAACAATCAAAGTGGTTTCCCGCAACAAACTAGTGGCGACGGCACTGCCGCCCCACAATTGACAATTTTGCAAATTGTGGAAATGTGTCAATCGCCTAATCCAAAAATCCGATTAGCAGCAGTTCAAGGAGCAAGAAAAATTCTCTCAAGAGATCAAACGCCACCTATTAATGAATTAATATCGAGTGGAATGTTACCAATTCTTGTGGATTGTCTCGGACCGAACAATGACGCAACTCTTCAATTTGAAGCGGCATGGGCACTCACTAATATCGCTTCAGGAAACACGGAACAAACACAAGAAGTTGTCACAGCTGGTGCTGTTCCACATTTCTTAAGATTATTAGATTCACCAACACAAACGGTTTGTGAACAAGCAGTTTGGGCGTTAGGAAATATCATCGGTGATGGTGCTGCATGTCGAGATTACGTCATAAGTTTAGGCTTAATCGAACCATTATTAAGATTTGTTCGATTTGATATTCCAATACGATTCTTAAGAAATGTGACTTGGGTTCTCGTCAATCTGGTACGAAGTAAACAACCATCAGTAAAATTAGAAACGGTCGAAGCAATTTTGCCAGGACTCCAAAAATTGATAACTTATCCAGATAAAAATATTCAAGTGGATTCAGTTTGGGCCGTTTCATATATCGCTGACGCTGGAGAGAAATATATCGAGGCCGTTTTAGACAGTGCCGTTTTACCGTCATTAGTACCGTTATTGGGAAATGGCGAAGTGAAAGTTCAAACTGCAGCAATTCGAGCAGTTGGAAATATTGTCACAGGATCTGATGAACAAACGGAACGTGTATTAGAAACTGGCGTTCTTCCATATCTCAGTCAATTATTGGAAATTAAATCGGATAAAATTTTGAAGGAAACTGTTTGGTTTTTGTCGAATATAACGGCCGGAACAAAACATCAAATCCAACAAGTTATTGATGCAAAATTGTTGGACAAAGTTATCGAATTTTTAGACAAAGCCGATTTCGCCACGAAGAAAGAAGGCGCTTGGTGTGTATCGAACGTCACAGTCAATGGAAGTCCCGAACAAGTTATTTAAATTTTTTTATTTATTTATCTAAAATTTCATAAATTAATTCATATTAATTTTCCGTTTTAGATTCGATATGTTGTCAGTACTAATGCCATTCCACCATTATGTGCTTTATTGACCAATCAAGACAATCAAGTAGTGAAGGTGGTATTAGACGCTCTTTTCCATATCTTGAATGTGGTGAGAGAAGATCCGGAAGAATTACGTTCCGTTCTCGATATGATCGAACAATCGAAAGGAATCGAATTAATCGAAAGTCTCCAAACACATCAAAATCGTGATATCGCTCGAATTAGTTTACAAATAACAAATAATCATATCAATCCACAAGCTCCTGAAGGTGACACGATGTTCGCCAATCTTGACGCTCAAGATTTTAATTTTGACATGACGACACAAATGCCAGTTTTGTCTTCCGATTCATATATTGGTGGAACGCCGGATGATATTCAGGAATTCGATCCGACAGTTAAACGTGAAGTAGAACAAAACTTCCGTGCTATCATGCAACAATTAGTGCAGAATAATATGATGGAAATTCTACAGCAACAAATCAATGCACAAACAATGGCGAACAAACCAGTTTATGATGGTAACGAAGATCCTCTCATCAGAAACAATAATATATTTTTGAATTTTATGCATAATCAAGTGACTGATCGATTATCGAATAAAATATCAAGTGGTCAAATCGATATGGCATCGAAAGAAGACTTACAACGAGCATATGTCGACGAGACAATGAACATTTATGACGATATTAGAGCGAATGCACAAAAAACTGACGGACAAACAAACAATTAAAAAATCTCATTTCTCCATCTGATACCAAAAACAACAAATTAGAGAATTATTCTTCTTATTATTCTTTTTCCACAAACAACTAAAATTACGATCATCAATTCACAGCGCATCTTCCTGACATCAAGAGAACAATCGTATTATTCGCCCACAACATGTTTCTTAGAGATTGAAAGAACGAGTGCAACACAACTTCGAATCTCCTCCAAACAACATCGATACGAACTTGACCACTTTTCAATTGACCAAATTCTTTTTACTTAACTTCTCGACGGTGACTTACTTTAAACAAAATATTTTACATTCGACTTTTTTTTGACTTGAAATCTGTTAAACTTTCACATCCTTCATTCATTCACTTATTTTTCTTTTTGCTCTCCTAACCAACCGATCGATCGATTTTTATCGTCACGGAAATTTATTTATGCAAATCGAAGAAAATAGTAAGAATACTGTTTCTGCTCCTCTTCTTTCCCTCTTCAAATTTGAAGGGAAGATTAATTATTTTTCTTTTCAATCAAAAAAACTAATGGAATTCAATAGTATTATTGTTTCGATATATTGTATAGTATGGAAGTGACACATATATATATTTTTCTCCTTTGGGAAGTTGACATTTGACTTATTTTTTGTTACGTTCATCCATCATTAATTTTCTCTCGGAGATTCTCTTTTTTTGACTCGTTAACAAGGAATTATTTCTCAAGCAAAATAACCATCTTTTGTTTTCAATTTGTTATTCTCCTTTTTAAAAATTGACTATTCTCTTATTACTCATTGACTGATTAATTGATAATCTTTTAATTATTATTAAACAGAAAAAAATTAATCTTCTTCCAAATCAACAAATTCAGGTTGTCCTGTCGGAAAAAGATGAACAGGAAAACAAAACAAACGAATAACTGACATGAGTGAACTAGTAATGAGAGAGTGAGAGAAAATATTTGAATTAATTTCATTGATGTAATTGAAGGAAAACACTCCGACATGTTAAACTACCATCAACAATTTCAAATTGAGAATTTTGACTCGAATGAATTTTCTTATAATAATTCCTCGCCAATTGATCTCGTCCATAATCCTCGATGACATTTATACTCTCCGGATAGGAAGTAGCTGGAGCATGAATTAAATGACCATTCACATACAGAACATTAGCTGCCAAATCATCAGGAACCTTCAAAAATAAAATTATATCAAACATTTTGGGAAAATTCAAAACTTGAACTATATCGAAATCTTTCAAATATTTCGATTTCGATTTAGCTTCTTTCAACATCTCATTCGATATTTCACTTCCGCCCCAAAATACCGTATTTGGACCACCCGATGACATCACCGTTTTCAGATGCAAAGTTCCATGAACTTGGATGGTGGTGACGGGAAATGGTTTGAAAATCGTTCTCATAAAATCTGCTGCCGCCTTATTTGTTCGTGACGATTGACCTACCAGAAATTCCTTTCCTGTAAAACAGACATCACCACCATCGATCGTTGCTCCGACGGATTCCGGTATTGGGATTATATCGAATTTTGTCTAAAGAAAATTTTAAATTTTTTAAAAAAATAATTTAATTTCTATTTAAATAAAAAAAACTTTCAAATTTTTTGTTGCTTCTTTCAGAATTTTCTCAACTTTCTTCACTTCATTCCTTCTCGTTTGATGTCCAGGACGTGTAATCATTATTGTGTTATGACAAGCGATTGCAGTGTCTTCCACAAATATTCCGTCGGGAAATTCTTTATTTGCTGGAAGTTCGATGAGTTTAATTCCCACACTCTCCAAAACTCTTTTATATCCCTCATGTTCTTTCCTCGCTTTCTCTAAATCGACAACCTTATTTTCTTGGGAGGGCAAACGTTGAGCTAATTTCGGCAACGTATCAGTCACAGTCGAACATGTCAATGCATGTGAATAATCACCATAAGACAAGGAATTCGTCGTTAAACATCGTCGACAAATCTTTGTGATGATATTCATCTTAAGTGAATGAAGAACTGAAGAAAGAGAAGAAAGTCAGTCATAAATCAAATGACGAAATTTTCAAATAAATTGGCGAAAAAACATTTTAAGATTTTTGATAAAAATTTCAAATTTTTGATGATAACACCATCAATATGATAAATGTAAAGGTCAGTAAACATGAATTTTATCTGATCGCAGATCAGTATTTCAAATTAAAATAACTTTCACTCAAAACGAATAATAAGCGGTGTGTTGAAACTTAGTAATTATATAAATTATAAAAATTTTGAAAAAAATCCGAAAATTTGAAATCTCTAAAATTAGCTTAAAATTTGAATTTACTTTTTTTTCATAGTAATTTTTTTAAAATTTTATTCAGACAATTTGAATTTTTTTTATTAAATGTGGAAATTGCAATAGGAAGTGTGTCGTTTGAAGAAAGTGCTGACTAAAGAAAACGTTTGAAATATTTTGCAAAATAGATAGAAGTATTTCACCATCATTAGTGAGATCTATAAATAGAGTAAGATTGTTGAGTAATTGCACAGTCGAAATTTTCTTTTTCTTCTAATCAATTGTTACATTTTATTCGATTCCATTTGTTATACGAATCAACTCAAAGTCATATTATTCGTAATAAATTCATTCAATCTTATTCATCCCCAAACTTTCAAAGTTAGTTCTTATTTTAATTACTTCTAATGAAATTAAGTTGTTGATGTATATTCTTATTCCTATTATTATCATCTCTCCCCCAAATTCAATCTCCAGAAAATCTGTAAAAGTTGATGACGTGTCATTTGTTTTTACAGAAAGAGATTCGAATTTGAAAGAGAATGAAAGTTATTTGTTTTTTTTCGGTGTGAAAGTTTTATTTGAATGTGAAATTATTAATTGGAAGAAAAATAATAAAATTCAAATATAATTCACATTATTTATAGTACAAAATATTAGTGAAAATATTTTTGTGGGAAAATATTGTTTTCATGAACAATAAAATTTGGAAGGAAAAAAAGAAAAAATCACATCTGTCACTGACAAGATTTGACATAAATATTTCTGAAGGAAACTAGGATAAAAAGTGTGTGTGTTTTTGAAGGAGATAAAAAATAAACAAATTTTCATTTTATGCAAATTTTGTTGAAAACATTAGTTTGATTGAAGTGTAATAATCAATAAGTGTATCGTTTCTGACTTAATTCTTTTCTGTTCTTATTCACCCAATTTCTAGTAAGACTATGCGAGCATTGTTACGAAGTCATCGTTTTATCCGAGCATCAATGACTCATTCTGGACGCACAAGTTCTGCGCAAACGTCATTCACAGGAAAATTTAAAACGAATTATAATCCAGTTTCTTATAAAATCGATGATCTTTTAGCATCTGAATTTTTAAAAGATTCATCTGGTAGAAAGTCAATTGGTCCCGTTTCTCTAACCATCAATAATGGTAGCACAGCAGTGCTCAATGTAACGAACGAACTGATCCGAGAGATGATTGGGAAACATCGATTTGTCATCTTCTCAAGAACTTTCTGTCCTTTATCACAAAAATGCAAACGACTTATATACAAGTATTTTTATCAGATGCTTTATAACATTTCTACTGACGTTGTTGACAGTTTCCAAGATCAAATAAAAGTTGTCGATATTGATCAGAAAGAATATCGACCATTTGCTAAGCAAATTCAAACGACCCTCGAATCGATTAGTAATTCCAAATCGGTTTACTTTCATTTTTTTTTAAATGATTGAAATAATTCTCATTTAGATACCTCAGATATTTATTGATGGTGAATTCGTTGGAAGTTATGACGAATTGAAATTATTGGAAAGAAGTGGCGAGTTTAAAAAACTCTTCGAAACATAATTGAGGAGGATGATGAGAAGGAGGAAAAGAGAAACGTGGATGTAGTTGGAGGATGAGAGAAAAAGCAGATAAAAACATTTTACAAATCATACCGATAATCCTCACATCTTCAATCAATTCAACATCGAAGATAAATGTGTGTGTGTGTGTATGTGTATTTGTGTGTATTCTATTCAAAAGTCACATTTGATGGAGAGAAATTTCAAGAGATTTATAAGAAAATGAAACAATTCCTGAATTAAATTCAATTCAATTACCTCTTATTGAGAATTCGAATGATCTTTATTTTATTTAAAATCTTCATATCGAACAAAACATTTATATTTTATTCATAATTGTTATATTGTTTATTTAAAATGATCGTTCAAATTCTATACAGAATAAATATTTGTTAATTATCAAATTCTTCTTTTTCATTGTCGATGAATTGGGAAATTCTTTGAAATTCTTTTTCGTAGAAAGTCAGTTAAACCTTCTCATATTTCAATGTTTTCCTTCCAATTACATAACTTCAAATCCAGTTCAATATTGTTCGTTTCCACTTATAAAAGGTAAAAGAAAATAAATTTTATCATGAAAAAAAATGTTGATTAAATTATTTTTTTTTTCTTTTATATTCTTTCTCGTCGTCGAAGGGCAATGTCCTTTTTCTGATGACGATGCATTACAGAAATTAGCGAAGTGTATAAAAGTTCAATTACCAACAATTCTGTTAGGAACACCAGCAGCTAGTATCAAAGATATATGTATCGATTACACTGATCAAATTTCCTGCATTAGTGAATCGTTTCGTGGTTGCAATGAATCTTTAAGTCGAGTTATTATTCAATTCAACATCTTCCAAGAAATTTCTTATATAGTTCGCAGCAGGTGTCATTGATGAAGTTTCTCTCATCATATTGAATTGTTGTACGGGAAAGAAATGTTTCATTCGTTAATAAATTTAGTTTTTGGAATCGAATTTGAAAATTTGAAAATTTTAATTTTAGTACCGAAAAAATGCTTTCCTAAAAATTCCAGGATCCGAGTACAAAATCGAATGGACGGAGAATATGGAGAAATTGCTGTTGAGAAATTAAATAAAAATTATCTGATCGAATCGTTTGATGTGGAGCAGAATATTCGATATTCTCCTTTCATTCAATGGTTACATAAGAATGATGATGAGATTTCATGTTAAATTTAAAATTTGGAATTTTCCTCTCAATTTCATTTTTATTCCAATTTTAGGGATGTTAAAATTTATATTGTCCAATTCAACGGAACCGTTAATTGTGTCGAAAGATCATTTATTATTGATCAATAACGAGGAATTCGTAAAAGCTTATTCGGTCAAATCGACTGATCAATTATCGATTAAAATTAATAATAAATTGGAATTGACCAATATCGTCTCAATTGATTATGTTGAAACAGAAGGTGTTTATGCTCCTTTGACAGATGATGGAACGATTATCGTTAACAATGTGGCGGCGTCATGTTATGCATCGATAAATGATCAATATACAGCAAATTTATTTGTTGGAATTGTAAAGAATATTAATAATTACTTAGGAATCGATCATCAATATTCTACTAAATTTTATGAATACATTTTCATTCTTTCATCTCATATCAATCCTTTATTATTCTATTGATTCTATTTCTTATAAACATCATTTCTCCTCTGTTTCATTATTGGAATACTTTGTCTTGCAATATCAATCTCTTTCAAATCTTTCAAAAAAATATAAAATTTGAATTTTCGATTTTTGATCATAAATTTAAATTCTAACCGATTTCGACGAGTAAACTATCTTCCTTCCCATTTAACTCACTAATAATTCTCGACCTAAATAAAATTTACATTCGAACTTATAAAAACCTCTCTAACATCGGATCAATTGCCATTGTATGTCCATAACTGATATATTCGTTCTCTTTTGGATTTTCGTTTGTTGCCGGTGCAATTAAACATGTGAAGAGTTGATTTGTTACTGAAGTACTTCGTCCTAATAATTTCCAATGTAACGGCCCAGTGACTGGATTGAACGCGGCTGGATAAAGAAGACATTGACATCCCTCATTTTGATAAGATCGTGCTAAGTCCGGAAACCGAATATCATAACAAATACCTAAACCGAACTTACAGAAAGCTTGAAAAGTATCAATATAAAATGGGAATTATTATTATAAATTAATAAATTTTTGAAGAAATTATAACGTGTGGAGAATGTGGTGAGATGATTTCCTGGTGATAAGACAGAACTTTCTTTAAATGTCATTTTGCCTTTAATGTCGATATCGAATAAATGAACCTAAATTCAATGAAATTGAAGTGAAATTAAATGAATTATAGTACTATTAAAATTGATAAATAAACTTTCCGATGTTTTCCTATTATCATTCCATCTTTATCGAAAACGAAACATGTATTAAAATAGTTACCGTTATCTTCTTCCGGTATACTTCCACCAACAATGAAAATTTTCAATTTTTCACTCAAATTTGAGAGAAATTTTACAGTCTCTCCAGTTCGTTCGTTCTCAGCATACTCCTTAAAATATTGGATTCCATATGGTGAATTGAAACATTCCTGAAAATATATTTATGATGCTTAAAAATACAAATATTGTTCGGAACTGGCAAACAAACGATATCGGCACCTTTCTGATGGAGATCTTCAATTAATATTTGTGCTCGTTCCAAATTCTTCTGTTTCAATGAATTGACTGATAATTGAATTAAACCGATTTTAAATTTGCTCATTTTAGGTGGATAATATTTTGAATGTTTAATTATAAATGAAAACTTCTAATTTAAATTTTTCTCAAATTCATATTGGGAAATTGAAGGAAAGAAAGTTTTGGGATTTTTAACAGAACTTCTTCTCCAAATTCAATTATCTAAATTATTTTATTTGATTAATTCAATTTAATTAATTTAATTTTTTCCCAATTTTTTCACCTTAATTAAATTTATAGAATTTACTTAACTAATTAAATTGATGTAGTTTATTAGAATTGAATTAGTTGAATATAATTGAATTAAAGAGAAGACGAATGAAGGAGAGTTACGTAGCCGATATGTCGATGAGAGTTGGTATGATTTCATGTGAAGTAACTTAACACAATTAGAAAGGAAAGAATCAATCGATTGCCATACAAAAGAGAAACTGCGAAGAGCTTCTCGAAGTGATAATCTTTCAGCTTGAACTTAATTCACAAAACAAATATTACCGAAAAACTTTAATGTTACGTCGTTGGATGGACTAAAGTGAATTATGAACACAAAACATTGTCATTCCTTCCACCGAATTTCTCGAGTTTGATGATGTAAAATGATGCAACATATTTTATCACTAATACGTCAGTTCACTAGTTGATGGAGGGTGGTGGTGGTGGCGATGAGGAGGGAATGGTATCAGAATGGTCATGATGTTATTTGATGCTCTTGTTTCAGTGCTTATTTGAATAATCCCTCTCCACCTTTCGTGTTCGATTAGTTTTACATTCCATTTTCGTTCGGGAATTTGAAGACAGGAAAAAACTGGACATAAAGTTATTTGACTATTTTCTATTTTCTCTTCCATTTGTTTTTGTTACCGTTTCGTCTTTTCTCTTCACTCATTTATTTCTTCCTCCCATAAATTATTCTCATCATTATACATCGAAATTACTATGAAACTTTTGGGAAGAACTTGTTAAAAGGATTCGTCGTCAACGAATTGAACAATCCTCTTCTTCCAAAATGAAATCAACATCATTAGAATACGAAATAATGACGATGACACCTAATCCACACCGAAGTCATCATAACACCCAATTCTGTATGAGAGAGTTCTATACTCATCAAATTATCCTCGTTTATTTACACAACTGCCCGACAACAATCGACGATTATAATTAACATGATTATGGAACACTACCAACAAATTGAACGACAATTAGATATTCTTTCGACTCTTATTCTCTATTATACACTTTCTTTCTAATTCTCTCAATCTCAACCGAAAATTGGACAATTTGAACTATCGGAAATTAATGTTTCAACTTATTTCTCTCCATTAAGTTATTCCTCCCAATTTATTCGTTTAACTGACGAGAAATCTTCTAATGATCATTTTTAATTGGAATTGATTTGAATTCTGGACTTATTCTAATTTGATCAGTTTGACACCTCCTCAGAAATAAGTCAAGTAAGTCTTAGCATATCAATTCATCATTCTACGAGGAGAATTGTATCAATAGAGGATTGGCAACTAGTCGAGCCATTGGGAAAAGGACAAGAATGGCAATTGTGGTAGACATATTCGATTGAATTCACATAAAATTAATAAATGTCGGTGTGAAAGTGCTACCGCTATTATATTGATTTAGCGGTTGCACTTCCAACGATACAATCGAATGAGAAAATAGTTATGAATTTCCGGTTATTAACAAGACATCGAAACTGATGCGGATTAGTAGCCGACGTAGATAGAATTTGAATGATGGTGGTGGTGGTAGTAGTGAAAAGACTTCATTTTAATGAAACAGATAACTGCGTGAGTAATATAATACTATCATCAGTTTCTCGAATAAAGTAATAGGAAATAGAACTTCATTATTTTTTTGGAGTCACGTTCACCTTTTACTCGCGATAGCATTCCATCATTAATTCCATCAAGAACTTTTGCTTTAAAAGTTCATTCTCCAATACTAATTTCCTGTCAATACCATCAGCTTTCATGTAAGAAGTAGTAAGAAGAAGAAGTAATTAATTAATTTCCTCATCAAAAACAAAATATTTATGTGTCAATTAAAAATTCGAATATTATGAAATTTCTATTTTGTACTCATATTTTCTTTCGCACTGCCACATTAGTGGAATGGTTCTCGTCAGTTGAGAAGTATTATTGGCAGAATGTAATGGAAGTTCATTCACTTCCAAATCATAAAAAGAGCAGACCAAAGTGTAAAGTCTACATTTTGCTCGTTCTACCTCTATCCCATCCCGAAGTGTATGTTAATGTCGTCTTTGACTGATTGGCCGTTAGCAGCGTCATCTTCTGCATAATGCAATATTTTCGCACCATTCATGTTTACCGAGTAAATAAAAAGTAGAAAATTGGCAGATAAATTTCGCTATATCTGCACGTCCTCTCTTTTCACCCCAACGGGAACAAAAAGAAGGAAAGTAGAGAATTATATTTTGCCTAAGAAGAAATTTCTATCTATCTTGGATGGATAGAAGGAAATATTCTCTGCATATTCTCTATGGAACTAACGAACGGTTCCAATATCATTCTCTCTTCTTTGTCTGTTAAGTTGTCCCCGCTACATTTTCCTCCCCAAATCCCCAACAATTTACAGCGACATACTACTATTCAGTACCAGATGCTCATTGTGGAGGAAAGTGTATATGGGAGAAAGATATATCGGGACGAAATGTTACTTTGTGTAGGGCTCTCTTCTTGATGCACTATACACTAGTTTTTGCACGTATCCAAATTCTTTATTAACAACGACGTGATGTCTTTGGTCGAATGGAATGGAATAAAGCAAAATCGAACGATTACATATATTTTCTTTCTTCTGTTCCATCAACTTTCTATTATTATTATTTCCCTTAAAATTTCAATTCTCCTACCAACTCTAACACGTACCGAATACTCACAACTGCAAATGGAGTAGTTCTTTCTTTTTTCGATGGAGCTAATCATTTTTCCCCGACATAACTTCACCAAAGTACAGAAAAAACGATTCCGAGAAAAGTATTCAAGTGTTATTTATTTTTCAACATTTCATTTCCACTCACATACTATGCGACAACGACGAGTATTGAGGAGAATTGTTGAAATTGATGAAGAATTTCTATTTGTAATTGAAAGAAATAAAAGTTAAATGTAAACAGCACATTTAGAGGAAAACGTTTTTCTGATACATTCTATTCATTCTGTCACCAATATTTGCCAACGAGATTTCATTTAGGACGAGCAAGAAAAAGGAAAGACATGATGGTGAATTGCCTCGTCGTTCACGAGGTATATATGTACTAGAAATGACGACCCTTATTATCGGAAAGTTTTCCAAAGAATTCCATTCCGATTTGTCCTACAATTTCTACAAGTTTCACAAAAATAAGTTTTTCTTCATTTTTCTCAGAAGTAGTTTGTGAAGATTCGTTTTTAAAAAGAGATAATGCATTTTGTTATTGAGAGATGGAAATGGTTCGTGGCTGAAAATGGAAATGATTCCGAATATAATAGTAGAGGCGATTCAATGAAAAGCAGTAGCTGAGTTAGCGGAGATAAATTTGGGAGAGTTTTTCTGCGCTATTCTTCCATGTTTTCCATTCATCTCCTATTTCCATTATTCTTATCATTAATATCATCGCAGCAATTTCCCTTATTATTATTATTGTTAATATTAGTATTATCATGACAAATCATTATTAATTGGAAAAATAGAAAGACAAATATTTGCAGAAGAGATTGGAGTTTCCGCTGATTATGATAGAATTACTATGATTATTCTCTCTCGTTGTCATGGTTATAACAATTGAACTGGGGAGTCTCCCGCTTAAATCGAATAATAAAGAAGAATATGTAGAAATGAAAAACTTTCTCTTATTACCCTTTCTCCCTCCTCCTGCCAATAATTTTATCTTTCTCCCACTATGCAGTTGATCGACGACCAAAAAGAATATGCACGATATATACGTCTCATGTGAGGATGGAGAAGTGAAAGTCTAATGTCACCAGCAACAACATTTCATTCGATAATAACATCAAACAAAACACCAACTAAACTGCTTGCATTTCTTCACGATCCAACTGACAAGCAAACAGAGAATTGGAGGGGAAATATATAAAATTCTCATTTATGAATGAACCAATCCCTTTCTTCATTTCAGATGCATCAAATTCCCTTTATCGTCGTTAATCGAGACTCCTTCGTCAACGACATTATTCTTGATAATTCCAAATAAAAATCTTCAGTGTGACTAGTCCTCCCCCCATTCCTTTTCAATTTCCTTCGAAATCTAATCGAATCTCCCACAACAACAACGAACGAACTTTCTCATTCCACTGAAATAACCGGACATATTAATCAGAAAAAAAATAAACTTTTCCTTTTCCATTCAACGCACTTTTTTTAAGGAAATAATAATATTTCCATTTCAATTAGTCGCTACAAAAAAAAAGAGGGAAAAATATCAGAAATCTAGCGAGAATATTCTCTGTGAAATTATATAATAAAGGAAAAGATTCTTATTTCCATTCCGTCATCATTATCGACATCACTCATATCAGTATCATCTTTCCAACGTATTGAAACTTTCGATTGGGTGCTCTATTCATCACCCTTTATTGACACAAGCGTTAACAAATGCAAATTGTGAGAAGGTGACCTGCTGCATGTCAATTATATTCAATTTCTTGTTTACATTATTTTGTAGGAATTTTCCAGTTCCTCTTCCTACGAGCCATTTGAATCTTCTTCTTTAACGGAGATTTCTTTAATTTTCAATCTTTCATTACATTACCGTTTCAATCGATAAATGACTCATTAAAGAAATTAAACGGATGTGTCATCGGAATCATTCTCAGAATAAATGGAGGTAATTCTAGAAATTGTGCAAGAGGAATAAGTTGAGGGTGGGAGGAAATCTATTTTAAAGAACGTGCTAAATTTGCACTAAAGTGTAATCGCAAAAAAAACGAACTTCTTCAACTTGGAATTGATGAAGAGGCAAGTGAATTTTCTTTCTATAAAATTGGAGAATTATGTAAGAAAAAAAGAAACGGCGACACTTTAAATTGACATTAATCGTTTCTTTAGGCATTTTGAGAAGGGAAGTCGACGTTCCTATATCATCTTCTCCAAAGTGACTCTTCTCCCAATCTCGAGCAATTGTTCTTGTATTATTTCAAGAACGGCTCCTTGAAGGAACATGAACGTGTGTCAGAATTACCAGGAGGCAACTTCCTCAAATTTGACTTTGGGCGGTTGTCGTGAAGGAATTATATGAGGGAAAAATATGAATCCAATCAAAAAAAATTTGAAAGGGGAAATTGTTGGTGATTAAAATGGAACTGTATTTGTACAAACTTTCCAATAGACGAACAACATTAGTAGTGTTCAAATAGAGGAGAAAAATAGTTTCAATATTTGTTAGCAATTGAAAGATGACATAGAGCATGCATACGATGGAGATAATTGTCGGGTAATGGAATTGAAACCATCATCAAATATTATTCAATAAATACGTTTACCACATCGTTTATTGATTGCTGAAAGTAAATTTACAATCGAATAATATTTGTGGTGATTTCACCGAAACGTGATTAAATATTTATCTCGCAACATTCTTCCCAAAAGATTAATCTTCGACATTGATTTATCTCTCTAGTAATCGATTCTTATCAATCCTCCTCCTCAATCCAAACAAACTCCCCTCTCGTTGTAATTGATTTAACATTATGTATGATAATTATTTCATGAATCTTTTCTTTATTATTTCCATGAAATTCTTAATTAAATTCAATAACTTATTTATTATTATTATTGATTAATATTCATTAGTTCTCAATAATTTGAACTTTTAATTTTTTTATTTTTCACCCAATTTCTTATTTCTCATAATAATATAATTTCTAGAAAGGGAATTGTATAGATCTCTCGAATGAATCGAGACAACCTAATTCTAATTTTAAGAAGCTGATTTATTCATTTTAAAGTTATTTTAATGAATTAGGTGGGAACGTTGCGAATAAATTAGAAATTGTAATTTCGTAAACGAACAACACAGTTTTTTCTGCTTGTTCGTTCGTCGAATGATTTCTCATGTTTTCAGGGAAGGGAAGTTTCTCTCGGAGGGGAAAAGAATCGTTGATTAATATTAATAAGTTTCTTTTTCTAACGAATACCAATCGATAATATTATTTGCATAAAATTATTCACTAACAAAACGGTAAAAATATTATATATAATTTTTTTGTGTCGTCGACGAGATGTTGCGAGAAAAAAAATCTGAAAGAGATACATTCGACCTTCAGTTGAGGATTACAAATACTGTCGTTATTCTCCTCTGCCATTACCAGCAGACGTGTATGTATATACATCCATCTCCCCTCAATGCCATCCATTTTTGGTAGAAAGTTGTTTCTTAATTCGTTTGAAGAACTAACGTCATAGTCATCATCAATTGTCGTTTACGTCTTTCTCGTCAGTCATCTCGAGGCGAAGAAAACTTTTTCGTAATATACAGAAAATTCTCGATCAATATCTCTACAACATAATCGTTCGTATTCCCATGTTAATGTGTGTTGAGATGGATGTTGTTGTGACGAAATGAATGTTGAACATTTCGTCCCACCATCCGTAAAGTAAAAGATTAATAAGATGAAGATGATCTTTATCAATCAATTAATGGGAAAACTTTTCTCTTAAATGGATTGTGCTTATTCCCTGTTAATTTTTTGGTCTTTTCAGTGTTGAGAGAGAGTTCCCAACTAGTTCCTGTCACTAAGGGGGAGAGAAATGTTTAAATAAAGTTCGATTTTATTGAAAGTTGAGTGAGAATTGTATTGAAGTGAAATTTATTTGATTTTTAAGAAAAAAATTAATTGAAAATATTCGTGGAGGGGATACATTGAGGAGGAATGTTTTCATGGAAATTTTCTGTTCATAAGAAGGGACGAAGGTAATGAGAAAGTAGCCGGTACGATGGAAAATAAATCTATGATGATGGTATGACGAAACGATCATTCAACAATGAAACGAAGAAGCATTATTATACGTATTGTTCTCTGGAATGAATAGGTATCGCCTTCATAAAGGAATTGTCACGACTATCTACTTTCGTCAAGGTTATCGGTATTCATATTGAAAGACGACTGGTTTCATATTACATTGGTCTCATATCATCAATAGTATCATCATGTAAAAAAAGTAGAATAATTCTAGTTTCATCCGTTTTCTTATGCGTTTGCTTGATGATATTAAGGAGATTTTAATTGAAAAATTTTGAGGAGGAAGTTCAATTTAGCTTTATTAGTTTTATGACGGAAATGAGTAAGAATGGGAGATATGTCGCCTCTTTGATATGCTCGATAATTGAGAAGTCTAATTAAAAAGTTGAATGAAAGAAGGAGCATTCCGAGAATTATGTTAATCCGTTGCACAAACAGTAGATCGGAACATTAGAATAATTCCTTCTTCCGATATTTGCAGCTGCTAATCGATAGCGTCCTCTTCCATTCATGTCGGGGAGGAGAGACGGTGACGAGGTGCAATATGCACAAGTTTGTTGTCGTTAGAGTTATTAGGTGAATGCGGTGTTGTTTGATTGAACGATTGTTACAATATTTCTTCTAATAACAAGAATAAGAAGAATCTTTAAAAGAAAAATATGCGAATAGTTTCCTACTTTCCTTAAATGGTATCAAGCGGCATCTGCTTCAATTTGGGATGGAATGCCTTAGTAAGAGAACAAGCCAATCAATCATTCGAAAATGAAGGAGTATCTTTCATTTCTATCTACTCTTTAATTTCCGCTAATTGTCTAAATAAACAGACGAAGAGTTTTTTTCTAGTTTTCTGCTCGTTCCTTCTCCGAGAATCGAACTGAATTACCAAAGTATTTCGCGCTCACCAATTATTCGTCGCTATTGTCATCCGTCTCTCTCTCTCTCTCTCTCTTTTTATGCACTTCCAATTGATTCCATCAACTCCTTCTAAACTTTCTGAACTTTCCTGCATTCCAATTTGTTGAGAGAACACTACGCCTTAACAACAATTTGGCACTGTCCTGCTATGCGACAATTCTTCTTTTTATATGTCATTCCATTTCTCCCATATAGAGTGGTTGATTTTTGGATGTCTATTGCATCTTCTTCTCATTTTTCGGTAGCGGCACTTCATTCTCTTCCATTTGTCGTTTACCGAGAAATATTCGAATGAATAAGGTGAAATTGAAGTGTAATTTACACTTCATTCTTCATTTCATTCTCAATTTAAATGGAGAAATATCAGAATTAAATATCAGAATTTTCATATAAAGTTTATTTAATTTAATGTTCTCATCCTTCTTCTTCTTCTTATTCTCATCGTTTGAGAGTATAAAGAACGAGAATGATGGGAAAAAAGAAAAAGAAAGAATCATTAGAGTTTCATAATGAACGAATGAGTTTATTGATTTCATTAAGAAGTCGTCGTGAGAGTCCTATGTTTTTTGTGGGATCTGTCGAATGATCTAATTTTTTATCAAACATATATCCACCCATCAACGTTTGCTTATACGCCAACGTTCGTCATATTTTAGTCCATAAATCAATATTGGTTTTGGAAGAACACAATGTGTAGTAGCCGATGAATATCAATTCAAGAATCGATCTCTATCAGACAAATTGTTGGGAGTTCTCATATATTTTTATTCAATAAATTTCTCCATATTGAAGTTATTTGAATAGTTATGAATAATTAATCGAATTCTCCGTTCCGAATGCCATTTTAAAAGTAATAAATTCTCCTGATGAAATTCTCCAGCCATCCATCATCTTCGCATCGATTCATTCTTAAAAAAATCATATTTTTTTATCTATCATTCTTCTCCTCCTCTTTATTCAGAAAAGTTTTCTTCATCATATTATCAATTTTGAATCGATTCGTCAATGATTATATAATTCGTCATTGTTCTACTGCTAATTTAGAGGAACGACCGAATTAATCATGTTTGATCTCAATCGAAACACGTTAGAAGATATCGCCGATTTGGATAGTGGAGCCGGCAGCAGTAACAGTAGCCATGGATCGGCTGAACAACAAATATTAATCTCCCCATCCGAAGTACCGAATGGGAAAGTTTCAAATGATCTACAAGTCACGAAAGAAATGGACGTAACAAACGGTACAAATATCGGGAATGGTGAACAACTCCTCTCGTCACAACATCCATCGTTCGTTCATCAACTCTATTCGTCAGCAGCGAAACCGGTTCAACAAGAAATAACGGATATTATGTCAGAAGCACTCGCTGCACAACAACAACAACAACAACAATTGATGGCGAATAATTTGATGTTGATGAATTCGGCATTCTCCTCACATTTACAAGCAGCCGTCCTCAACAATAGCAATGCGGCACATGCAGCAATGGCGATGATTAATGCATCATCAACAGCAACTTTACCATCGAACTGTTTGAAAGATATGACATCGTCGTTGGAACAGTTATCGAATCCAACGTCAGCAGCATTGGCTCCCAGTGCCTATAGAAGGAATTATAGTCACGCGAAGCCGCCGTATAGTTACATCTCGCTCATCACCATGTCAATACAACAGTCGCCGAATAAAATGTGTACATTGAGCGAGATCTATCAATTCATCATGGATCTGTTCCCTTATTATCGTCAGAATCAACAACGATGGCAAAATAGTATCAGGCATTCGTTAAGTTTTAATGATTGTTTTGTGAAAGTGCCGAGATCGCCCGATAGGCCGGGAAAAGGCAGTTATTGGACGCTACATCCGGATTCGGGAAATATGTTCGAGAACGGATGTTATCTTCGACGTCAGAAACGATTTAAATGTTTGATAAAACGCCAGGAGCATAATGGAATGAACGGTCATAGTGGCGGATCAGGAAATGGCGAAAATGGTTTGTTTATCCATCTTCTTTTCCCACTTAAGTTTCATAGGAATCATATTTTTTTTTCTTTTTGCTTGATTGTCCATTGAATATATTGAAGTGCTTTTGACAAAATTGCTATCGGCACCAATCGATTGCCACTTAACTTTCCTTTCACCATTTCTCTATGTTTATATTTCTCTTATCTCTCAGAGAATTCGATTAAGTGAAAAAGGAAAACTCAAAAAAAAATAAATCTACAAAAATTTAAATATTTATTTATATTTTCTTAGATTTCATTTCGGATACGAATGATTCGGGCGATAATCAAACACCATGTTGCAGTCCAGATGGAATGGAAAAATTGAAATTGGAGAATAATGGAAAAATGGAGGAAGAGATAAAAAATAAAGTCACCGAAGAAAGAATCTATCAACAACAACAACACCAAGTGAATGGAATAAATAATGGAGAGGATGAGAATACGATGAATGAAATGAGACAAAATGAATTGAATAATTTTATTCCGAGAGACTCATTCAATCTTACGTCAGCAACAGCATTAGCTGGTAACCAAAATCCATCAAACATATTTTTGAATGAGCGACCAAATGAGGGAACTTTAGAGAAGAATAATGAGAATGAGAATTTATTTAATAATCTATTTCTCTTATCGAATCCTGGTGCGAATAACCAGAATATTCCATCGTTCAACGGAAATAATGTGGAACACCCAAACAACAACAACAACAACAATAATAGCAACATCGCCACTAACAATAATAACAGTGGTAATAATAATAATGAATTAAATGGAGTGATTAATGAGAATGTGAGTTCGTTTATTGCGAATGGAGAAGTGAAGAAGAGTAAGAAGAAAGGAAGATCGAAACATAAGAATGTGGAGGAGGATAAGGAGAGTAATGACGAGAATAAAATATTTTCGAAACGTCTCAAAATGAATGACGATGACAGATTGGAGAATGCACCAATTAACTTCAACCAATCAAACCAAATTCTAGATAATGCTGAATATTATGCATCGCAACAACATCAGTCTAACGATCAATCGACCAATGATTTCATCAATTACAATCAGAATCTTATCAAACAAGAACCGTCAAACCTATGGAATGTTTGGGCGCTATATCAAAACGAACAAAACGCACATTCGTTAGATGCCAATACATATACAACTCTATTAACTGATGTACAACAACAACAACAACAACAACAGCAGCAGCAACAACAACAGCAACATCATCAACAGTCCCATCATCAGCAGCAGCAGCAACAACAACAACATCTTCAACACAATGAATTATTACAATTTCCTCCATCATCGAATTCATTAAATCATTTAACGATGCATTACGAGGACACCACCACCAACAACAACAATAACAATAATTTGAATAATAATAATATTAATACGAATAAAAGTCTCGGTACGGGTAGTGTGGATGGAACGACTGCAGATAACAATGGAAGGAATATTTGTTTAGGTAATAATACAACGTCCTATCTCCAAATTGATCGTCGTCTTTGTATATGAGAAAATCTTATTTTATTACTCCAATCTAATTATTCGTTTATACAAATAAATAAAACGGGAACGTCATTTCTCATTTTGAAGTTCCATCGACTTATAGCTATTCATTGTTACCCGATAGTGATTGTGAATGAAATCAATTGAATGTTCTCCAGAAGTTTATAAAGTTTATTCTTCAACAATTCTCATCAACCGATCAACCACACTCCTCTCCTCCCCTAACGAAAACAAACTCTTCGCTTTAATTTATTTATCCGAACAACGCGACAACAACAACAACATTCAACTAAATTGATTTCATTTTCAAAAATTTAATTTTTTTTCAGTTTGTTGCATTTACATTCGATTAAATATTATTCTTCTTTTTATTATCCACCACATCATAATTTCCACAAAATTAACAAAATCGTCAAATCATTGGAATGACAGGTCGAATAAAACTTCTCCAACCCAAATCTCCATTTCTCTTGAAATAATATTCCTCACACAATTATATTGGTCGATGAATGAACTTTAAAATTTTTTTATTTTTAAATTTCCTTCACCATTTCCTTTCAATTTATTCATTTCTAATTTTATTATTTCATTTCAACAATTCTAAACAACAAACTTTAGTATTTATTCTTCTACAAACAAGAAAAAATATTCTCTTATTTCTGCTCATTTACAAATATAGTTACAAATAAAACAGTTAACAAATACAAACAAATTGAATGAAAACTTTCAAAGTGAAAAATCTTTAATTTGAAATTAAAATTTTAATTTGATGAGAAAATTTTAAAAAAATTTATTCATTCCAAAAATTGACTCCCATTTAAATCCATTTTAATTAATTGGCAGGTTCAAGTTGATGATTTGTGGTGATATAGAAGAACGGTAGGTAGGAAGAACGACGGAAAAATTTCCATTACAATTTAACGATTTGTTGTGAAGTAACATTTATATCACCTTCATTCCATATGGAATGGTATTATTAAATAGTTCGCCCCCTTCCCACAAGCAATTCATGGAGAGGAATAGTAGCGGACGGAGATGGTAAAGGAGAAGTTTGGAGGATGAACTTCAGTGAACGACTAAATCGGGTTGATGGGGAAATAGGAAGAGAAATATCATTGTGAATGTCAGAAAAGATGGGCGCTCTTTTCAATTATCACTTCCCATCCGTCGTGAGTGAAAAGTAATGATAAAACTGAAATGAATTTTGAAAAAAATATGATAATAGATGAGACTCATTGTCACGAAAAACATTCCAGTTTTTCCACTCCACTCCATGAGTAATAGTGGAACAATTCATAAATGTTATTTATTACCCTGTCGCTTATTAGTCGATGAATAATGTCATCTTATCACATGTTCGATTGAGTTGTTGAAACTTATCATCGAGAATGACTTGCTGATATACTGATAGGAAGATAACGTTATTAGAATAATATAATTCCTGTAAGAGGACAACGATTGTTTGGGAGTAAGAAATGTTTCCCCTTCCACCCCACCTTTAACTAGCTGTCTCTCAATGATATATGTATATAGTTTATGATTCGAGAGGTACGTACTAACAGTCGAGTGACGATAAAAGATAAGGAGAAATGTTCATTTTGGTGAATTTACTTTTTGAAAAGAAGAATTGGAAGTGATTATTTCGGAATTATTTTCCATGTTTAATTACATCCGTACAATTGGAAGTCCGGTGATTCCATGTGATGGAATTAGATCTGTGACAATATCAGATGACTAATGGTCGCTAATATGAATATAAAGGAGATGTGGATCAATAGATAGAATAGGATAACTATTATAATGATAAGTCTTTTTTAGGGTGGGTCATCTTTTCTTGGAGAATGTTTAATTTTTAGATCCTCTTCTTTTGATTCAATATTTGTCATCGATTATTTATCGTCTCTCTTACCTTCCAACGTTCATTTAATACCACTCTCTAATTATCTGACTTGTCTGACATTGAACACCTGCCACCATTCTCACCAGTTGAGGAAAAAGAATTTTCGATAAATTTCCTTAACATAAAATTTTGTTGAAATACAATTCATATTTCAACTTATTTAATAAATACCCGAGTGGAGTAGGATGGTGAAATTTAAACAAACAAAGTTCAAAGTTGAACAAGTTGAACATTCCCTACGATGCAAGTGAATTTTCGCTCTTAAATATCCAATCCAAAGTTTCATACTATCTTATCATGTAAGCGAATTCATTTCATATGCGACTTCGACACTCATTTAACAGATTGAGAAAAGTCAATTTTCACTCTTTCATTTCCTTTCTCAAGTGATCTCATAAATTAGTTTGAAGTAATTGATAAGAAAAAAGAATTTTTTAACATTCAGAATAATCGTCGTCGTTCAGCTAGAACTGACTGACTGATGTGACTATCGACCTACGATACGTTTCTCAATTATCTCATTTATTGTGTGGAGAGAAAGAATGACAAATCGTCTTATAGAATATGTTATATCGATCGAAGAATCAGATCTGGTAATATTGAAAAGAAAAGGAAAGTAGGAAGGGGGAATGAAACTAGAAAAATCGTCCAAAGTAAAATAAATTTACATTGTGTGAATCGGCTGCTTTTCTTTTATAGGCGAATTAATACAAATATTTACTTATTTCTTTCTATTTACTGTTCTGAACAGTCCTGATGAGCGATAGATAATGTGGCAATATTTACATTTCATATGTTTACCTTTTAAGCGATTTCGCCAAAAAAAATTGGAAAAAAAAAACATTTTCAATTTCAGTCATTCTTCTCTTTTGTTCAATCTCCAACTTAACATGCAGATCTTTCAACAATGTCCTTTGACAATGTGCAGTTCAGGGAAGAGCATTTTGATGATTATTGTCAGATCAACGAGAATTGTTCAGACAATTTCATTCCAATGCCCGATATCAATTCCTCTATCTATAAAGACGTCCGATATGCCGATTTGCCCAGTCGTCTTGACACTTTGACGTCGGATGAATCGAAAGATTGTTATGTCGGATTGGGTGGATTGGATATCAATGAAAAATCACCAAATTCTGGAGGTGAATCAATTAGTTGTGAACAACTCGATAAATCAATCAGCGACAAAGGAAACGAGACGCAATTGAAAAAGCCGCAAAAGAGTTATATTTATTTGATTCAAGAAGCAATTCTTGGTAATCCGGATAAGAGAGCCACTTTGTCTGATATCTACAATAACATCGAGAGCAAATATCCGTTTTATCAGGAGAAGAAGGAGAGATGGCAAAATTCCGTTCGTCATTCACTATCGTTTAACGATTGTTTTATCAGAATTCCGAGAAAAGAAACTGAAAGTGGCAAAGGTGCTTATTGGGGTGTTCATCCCGAAGTTGCTTCCGATTTCTCACAAGAACGGTTTCTTCGACGAGTAAAACGGTTTGTGGATCCAAAAAAAAATCGGGAGAAAACGAAAGAGAAAAATGGTAAGCCGAAAGACGGGAAACCGAAGAAACCGGTTGTGAAAAAAATAGGAAATGGAAAAATAAAAAAGAGTAAAAAGAAACCGAACAAGAAGAATTATGAGAATAATCAATTAATCATTGGACCATATGATGGTTCCACACCTGATAGTATATGTAATATGAATAATCAATTACCATTGTTAAATGGTGACATGGACGATGATATGATGGAGAGTCAATTGAATAATACACATATCCCTATTTACAATGAACATCAAGGAACATTAATACATAATAATTTAGATGGAACTTATATCCAATATCAACCGTCAGCCCCAATCTTACCACCGCAACAAGAACAAGAAGAACAACAACAAGTACAACTAACTCAATACCCACCGGAGAACATGGGTGATTATCCATTTTATCATCATCATCAACTTTATATGAATTGTCAAGTACAACAATCTAATTGTAATCCTTTAGAATACCGTCAAATATTCTCAAATGCGGAAGACACACAAACGTCAACTTCGAATTATTTTCCAAATGCGAATTATTTTCAAAATTCCTCTGTCACTAATCAAATAGAAAACGACAGTTTTAACACTGAAAATTTGACGAACGAAAACATTCTACTTCCACCGAATGAGGAAATCTTCAATGACAATAACGAACTCAATCTTCAAATGGATCAACAATCACATCATATACCAGCAGCATTGGGAAATCCCATGAATTATCTATCCTATGACATGGGATCAGATTTCGAGGGAGATAGTCGTATATGTGAAAATGATCTTAATAAACATCACTATTCTTTACCTTATTCATTCGATAATATGACATCACAAGCAATTCAATTTCACATGAATTCCGAAATGACCATTCCATCATTATTCGAACAAGAACAATTCATTAACTCAGGAATTTGAATTGAAAACTTCTAAAAAAACTCCTACACAACATCTAGTCCATTTTCACTAATATTTTTTCAGATAAATTATTTATGTCGTTGAGAACTTGTTTTCCGTCAATTTTCCAAAAATAAATTATTTAATTTATCTTTCTTCCTTCTTCCACTCCACTTCTAATCCTATTCACATACAATATTCTGTCTTAATTCTGCTTCGAACAAGAATTTCAAGATTATGTTTCTTTTTCACTTAATACATTAAAATAAAAGTTGAATAAAAATTTAGTTTTACAATTTTTTTTCCAGTCCTATATGATAAAGATGAAGATTATAAAGTTCAATAAATCAATTAGAAGTTATAGATTATTAAATTCCATAAACTAATTCCCAAAATCTTCTGTTCGCAACTTTATTTCGTGAGAGTAAAAGTTACATACATAATCCAAATAAAAATATATTATAATTACATTCTAATGTAATTATATTTCGAATTAGAATTCCCCAAAATCGCTTTTCACGACAAAATATCGAAAATGTTTGAAATAATTATGATACTCATAATATACATTATGAATAATATGACAATCATAAGTTTAGGATTTCCAGAAATGATCTTTAATACACTAAACTACCGTATGGAGATATTAAAAAGGAAAGATATTACCGTTGGTTATGGATGTTCAGATAAAATTCCCGAGATTGGAACAATTTTACCTAACACAGATTTTCTTTATTATTTAAAAAAATTGGAATATGATGGTAGTCTTGGTTTGGGACTACATGTCTTGTTAATTCTAATGAATTTCGTTGCAAGATAAAAATAACCCATTAAAATAATCTTTGCTGCTTTTGGAATGGTATTATGGAGGATAAACCATTTGTAGTACTTCAACGTCATTCAAATTCAGATGGATACGTTCTCGGATGATTGCTGATACTCCGTTACTTACATTAAGAATTAATTGATGTTATATCTTCAATTAAAATTGAGAAACTTGAAGCGAAATATATTTCAGCAATCATCGTTTCGGACTCAAGTTCGTTTCTTCAATAATTCCACGAATATAAATTTATTAGATAAAGGACTAATTGCGGACGTGATAACTAATTGTAGATGATGCAACCGAAAATAGACTATAAATTAATCAATAGAATGGAAAATTGTAATGAGGAATTCAATCTTCATCTTCCCGTGGTCAATGCATCGTTGACTCATCTACAAACGTTATAAGAAATTTGACTACGCTTAATATATTCGAATTTGATTATCAAATTTTTCCAATTGTTTTAAGTAACTTTATTACTATTTCTGTGTTGTATGTTTATCTTAATTTCTATATTCAACGTAATTTATCAAAATATAAAATTTAATAAACTGGTATATTTTTGATTTTTTATAACGTTTCGATTTTCTGAAATATGACGTCAATCTATATGGAATTCCGATGACGTATGTTATGAAAATATTAAACTAACACAGAAAATAGAATCAATACAGTATTACTTCCATAACAAGTGTGATCATGTTTATTCTGCTATGAACGATTTGCTATTCTGCTATCGATCTGTCCTTGTTTGCCACTTTAGGTTCAATTATGTGACGATTGATCCACTTACCTTGTTTTGAAATTTTACCTTTATTGAAAATAATCAATATGT